>JAKZAP010000006.1:1851754-1992268 GCA_023053575.1 Branchinecta lynchi | reverse complement strand
GGGTATGGTGCAATCTCTCTTTCGTTCAGTCCAACTGACTAGGAAACACACACTTCACAATGGCTTGAAACTGGTCATTACAGGTGGCTGGTGATTGCAGGTGATTGCAGACATTGCTGCTTTCTTTTCTTCCAACAACATCTTGAAAAATACCCTTGCCAGGAAGGTTAAAATATCAGTGACAAAGGATGATTGTACAAAGCCTATATTAGACTTGAAGTCTCTCAGAAAAAAATGATCAACATTGCTGTCACTGGTAGGCTAATGTGGATGGCTTCAAAAAAGGTATAGACGAAGACTGGAAAAATGTTTAATGTTGACTGTTGGCTGCACTAGGATGCCAGTGAGCCAACGTAACAACAACAATCTATCGATCAACAGCTGCCAACCAGCGAGAGACTCTACAAGAGGATCAACCCACCTTATCTTGCTGGAAGTGTGATTTAAGGAAATTTAAGGTACAATAGCCTAGACTCCAGGCTACTGTACCTTAAATTAAAAATTAAAATGTTCAGTTCCTTAAATTATAACTGTTCATGAAACATACATCTAGGCTAAATGTATGTTTATTTGAACAGTTTTTTAAATGTGACCAATGCAGTTTTGGGTTAAATGGTAGAATGAAGATCCAAAATATCTATTCTGTTTCCAGAGGACCGTTACTACCTACTTACTTCGGCTAACTCATAGTTGACTTTAGTCACAGCAAGTGCATAAAACTGGCTACAGTAAGTCCAAAGTCAACAAACATTGAAATAGGAATTACCTCTACAGGATTACTTGGAGTTTCTATCATGTTTGTATGGCAACTTGCAGCCTCTGGCTCAAGTGCCATATACCTATCGCAATTCCGTCCGTCGGTATGTCAGTCGGTCCGGATTTTTTGTCACAGTTGCTGGAGTTAGGGTACTTCCAGATGTGCTTGGACAATGAACTTGGCAGGCATATCAGGGACCTGACTAAACAAACCTGGAAATAATCAGTTTCCCGATCCGACCATATGCGGGGGAGTGGAAGGCGGTGGAAACTTGAAAATTGAGGGCAGTCTGTCGCACTTTTTTTTAGTTAGGGTACTTACAGATGTGCTAGGACCATGAAACTTGGCACGCATATCAGAGACCCGACCAAACAAACTTAGAAGTAAACAGTTTTTCGATCCGACCAACTCGGGGGGAGTGGAGGGCGGGGGAATCTGGGAAATTGAGTAGTTTGTAACTTTCGAACGGGTGATCGGATTGGAATGAAACTTATTAACTGAATAGATTATATGTCTCTCATATCCCGTTCAAAGTCTTGACCGGATTCGATAGCCAGGAGGAGTTGGGGGGTGGGGCAGACCGGAAATTTCAAGAAACGGCTAGAATGGAGGGATCGGAGTAAAACTTGCTGGGAAGAACAAGTATCTGCTCTAGATAAATCGTTTAGACAGTTGTACTGGATCCGGACACTTGGGGGGTGGGGGGGTGGCTGGGGTTTCCGGAATTTCGGTGATGGCAGTGTTTGGGATTTTCACGACTAAACTTGGCAGGCATATCAGGGACCATGTCAAACTGACATGAAAATAAAAAAAATTGTTGATCTGATAATCGCAGGGGGCAGTGGAGGGAGGAGAATCCGGAATACTGAGTCATGCGCATCTTTGGAACGGGTGATCGGATTCGAGTGAATTTAATAACTGAAAAGAGGACATTTCTTTGTTGATCTTTTTCAAACCTGGACCGGATCCGACAACTATTTGGGGGGGGGGGGGAATTACGTGACCCGCTTAGACTGGAGAGATCGGGATGGAACTTTGTGGGAATAACAAACAGATGCTCTGGATAAATCATTTATAGAACCGGATTGGCTCCGGGCACTTTGGGTGGGGGGGGGGGACCGGAAATTTCGGGAAACGGTTAGAATGGAGGGGTCGGAGTGAAACTTGCTCGGAAGAAGAATCGTCTGCTCCAGGAAAATCTTTTACACAATTGGACTGGCTCCGGATTCCGGACACTTGGGGTGCGGGTGGAGGGTGTTTCCCGGAATTCCGTTTTTTGGGGATTTTCATGACGAAACTTGTCAGGCATATCATGGACCTGGTCAAACTGACTTGGAAATAAATAAAAAATCCTCGATATGATAATCTTAGGGGGGAGTGGAGGGAGGGTATCCGGAATGTTGAGTCATGCGTAACTTTGGAAGGGGTGATCGGATTCGAGTGAAATTTAATAACTGAACAGAGGACATTTCTCTCTGGCGATCTTCTTCATTTCCGGTAGGATCCGACAGCTATTGGGGGGGGGGGAATACTTGACCCGCTTAGACTGGTGTGACCGGGATCGAACTTTGTGGGAATAACAGACAGATACTCTGGGTAAATCGTTTACAGAACCGGATTGGCTTCGGGTATTTTGGCTGTAGTTGGAGGGGGGGGGGGGTCTGCGATTCCGGTGACTGTGAGTTAAGGTACTTCCAGATGTGCTGTGCTAGGACGATGAAACTTCGCTGGAATATTAGAGATTCAACAAGATTTGCTTAGAAATACTTCCCAGAGGCTACTTCCCAAATCGGATTATTCCTTAAAGTACGAATCTACCGCAAAGTAAGAAAAACACTTTTAAGCAAAATATGCATTTTCATGATCCCCATCAACCCACTATCATTTTTGCCTCAGGGGTTTAATCTTGCAAATGAAGTTCTAGCTCCCTTAGAGTGCGCATCTTAACCACAAAGTCGGAACTTACTTTTGATCAAACAATACATCTTAACCCGTGCAAGTGCCGTATGAGCTTACAGCTCTTGTTAATCTAGTAACTGCTATGCGTTACTAGACATTCTCAAACTTTGAATGTATTTTTGTTTGAGTTGAATTGGGAGGTTAATTTTGATTGAAATTGATTGAATTGATCTTGATTGAAATATGTAAACTTTAGTAAAAAATATCACTGATATTGCATCATTTATTTGCTCTCTGTCTGGGAAGGATTCCTATCTGTTAAATAATACGTTGATCAATGGAGGGCTACTGATCCACTCTTCTTCTCTCTCTAATTGTTCAGTTGATTTTTTCCCCAAAACTGCAAATCCAGTGCAATCTGTTTGATCCATCCCAATGACCTTGGCCGAATTTTTATGGCATTTTCAACCTTTGGTTTAAGTGCCATAGCCTATAGCGATCATAATGAACGTGTTCCACCCTACTTACCGTAGTTACTACGCATGACGTCACGAATTCTGGCTTTTTGACGTCGAGGCTGGAACGATTTTTTATTTTCTAGCAGGATCTCATGCCAGGGGCGAATCCGACCAATCACGTTACAGAGATTTGTAGTAACTACGCTTACTACGCTCCCGAGCATGGTAAGCAAATAGTAACTGTTAGTTACTATTCCGACAAGGTTGGAACGGTCAGCGTAGTAACTTTTCGTGAGGATGGAACGGAAATAGTAACTAATAGTAACTAGTGTTAGAAGGGTGGAACACGCTCAATGTCTTATCATTCTGACATGGTTTTGCTAGTTTTAGCACTTTTAAATAAGCTAGGACTGTGAACTTGGTATGCATAAAGGACCGACCCAGTGCTCATCGATACTTTTTCTTTTTCCTGATCCGATCATCCCTATAGGAACAGACAGAGGAAGGGGGAATTCTGGATTTTGTGAGCCAGGTATTTTGAGAACGAGTGACGGATTCGAGTTAAACTTGATGGACAAGGGTGGTGGGGGAACCGGAAATTTGTAATATGCAAAGGGACCGATATGTCATTTTGAGGTCAAGACCGGATTCGGTATCGATGGGAAATTTGGGGGGGGGGGGGGGGGATGCCGTGTTCTTGTTCTGTTGAAAATTGGTTGTTAGTAATAGCAAATGCCTTAGATGTCGTATTTATTTGTCAGAATAGGATCCGACCATGATGGGAAGTTGGAGGGTCGGGAATTTTGCAACATGTGCATTAGTAAAATGGACTCCATTCGAGTGAAACTAGTTGGCGTGTTAGAAGCAAATGCCCTAGATATGTTTCCAAATAACATTTGACACTGGGAGTTAAAGGGAGGGGGGGTCTCCGAAATTTTGTTATGCGCTTGGGAACCGAACGGAGAGATACCCATGAAATTTGGACGATAGATAAGGCATGGATCCTAGGTAAGTCATTTATGGTATGGACCAGTTGCGACTTCAGTGGGGGAGATGACGGGTCATTTTCAGGAATTCCTCGTATTCGATTGAAACTTGATGGTTGATCCACCTTGGTACAAAGAATCCTTGGCATCAATACACATTGTCAAATCCCAATTGCCCCATTGTTCCCACTTGCAGCAGAGGAGGAAGAAAGAGATCTAGGGGTCATTGTAGACCAAGGATTTGAATTCAGCAGTCACATCAAAACTGTAGCAGCAGCGGCAAACTAAACCCTTGGTATCATCAAGTGGATGTTCTCGACTCGAAGCAAATCAGTAGTCACTAAGCTATACAAAGGCTTTGTGAGACCGAAGCTAGAAGTCGGGATGTCAGTTGCCAGCCCATATTTTCAGAAAGACTGTGAAGTGCTAGAGAAAGTCCAGAGGAGAGCCACAAAACTGGTCTCAGGCATGAAGGATGTCCCATACAGAGAACGATTGCAACAAATGAAACTACCAAGGTTGGCGTACAGGAGACGTATAGGTGACGCTATACAACCGTAGCCTACAAACTCATACAAAATCAGGTCTTGCCTCACCTCTACACCTCTAGAAATCAAGCTGCAAAAACTCTTCGAGGTCACAGTAAGAAGATTCCAAAGCCATTTGCTCACACCAGGAACCGAAACCACTTCTTCTTAACGAGAGTGGCGCAAAACTGGAACACCCTGTCAGAGGATAGAGTTAGTGCACGGACAGTGGACTCATTCAAAGCCAAGCTTGACAAGGAGTGGGAAGCCAAACCCTGGAAATAGGAGTGGGATGCACCGGAATCCTCTACCAGACACTAGCCAAAAACCAGTCCCGTCATCATGTGTGACCAAAATTACTCAAACCGGCAACAACCACTGGAGGGCCATCCACCTTTGTCGCTGGACAATGCGATTTAAGGTAATTTAAGGTGAAACGATCAAATGCTGTAGATATGAGCGTGTTCCACCCTTCTAACAATAGTAACTATTAGTTACTATTTTCGTTCCAACCTCGCGAAAAGTTACTACGCTGACCGTTCCAACCTGGTCGCAATAGTAACTAATAGGAACTATTTGCTTACCACGCTTGGGAGCGTAGTAAGCGCGGTAACTACGAATCTCTGTGATGTGATTGGCCTGATTAGCCCTTGGCACGAAATTTTGCTGAAAATAGGAAAATACGTTCCAGCCTTGACGCCAAAAAGTCGGAATTCAAGTAGGGTGGAACACGCTGATTATAATCATGTGTCTGAATTGGCGATTGTCATTTGGTGTCTTCCGAGACAGGTAGCCTGGTGAAGATACTGTCACCAGAACCGGAGTTTTATAAATAAAATCAATAGGAATCAGTGTATAAGGCTCGGTAATAGGTAGCATAATAATAATGATAATTTATTTATTACTCGCAATTGTTATTGTTTGGTTATCTTGCTAGTTTTCGTCTGGGAGAAGAGTTCAGACGGAATCCGGCAAAGATTGGAAATGTATGAATAACAAACAAAAATAGAAAAACGAGATTTTCGGTTTTTTCTTGATCAGCTAGTTATCCCTCTAAGATGATGTGCGAGTTTCATGAAACAAGCAGATTTTATCTTTCGTTATGTTACTTTTATCTGCATGTCAATTCAATTCGCATCGTTCTTCTGGTTATTAGTTACATGTCGTTCTATTGTTTGTTAGTTCCGCGTCGTTTTCCTGTGGTTATTGTGGTGGATTTTATTATTTAGTTTTGTTTTTCGCTGAGGACGGTTTGCTGGAAATGCAACCGAAGTATTCGAAATTTTATTTATGTCTCGCACATCATCCTAGAGGGATAACTAGCTCATCAAGAAAAAAAACGAAAATCTCGTTTTTCTATTTTTGTTTGCAATGAATGGTCAGCTTGGCTTTAAACCTTATAATTGTATGAATAACGTTGTAGGTGATGAAATCAGTAGCCTAATTGGTATTTTTTAAAGTCCTTTCGCGAAATGATGAGCACGAAAATTCCGCCAGATGTTTTGGTCAAGCATTTTCTCGTATGAGGAGGTTAGAAACCGTGAGATAGCACAAGTCCTAATTTCTCGTGTGCCACTCGTATTAGATTACATGCACATCACTGTGAACGATCGAATTGCTTGTCTGTACTTAGAAGCCAAAAAGTATGAGGATTAAGATTATAATTAGGTCCCGTGTTGCTGACCTAGACCTGACAATAGGCAGGTCTCCCAGGTCTCTTGGTAGTTGCTTGAAAATTCTCATGTAGTATCAGTTGTGCCTTCTCTCCTAAACAGGGGTCTTGCCTAATCCAGTGTTTATAGCAACGTTCATTCTGCTAGCAGGCTGTCTTTAGCTCATTCTATAACCCACCAGGAATTTTAACAGTTGGCCAGGATGGCCGAAGAATCGAAAAGATTGTGAGTGTATATTTTGAATTAGCCCAAGTCAAACTTTTTTCAGCGTGGAATGGTCTCCCGGATAGTATTAGAGCGGCCGGTAACTTAATTTTGTTTAAAAGAAAGTTGAAGAACTTTTTAATTGAAAAAGGTGGTTGAATTTTTGGGGTTGTTGGAAGGGGGTGTTGGGAGGCGGGGAGTGAAGAGGTGGGGTGGGGGGAGGTGAGATGGGGTGCGGTGAGTAGTTTGTGACGAGGGAATCATTTTTCTTTCCTATATTCTTTTTTTCTCTCTCTCTTTCTTTCCCTCTTTTTTCTTTTTTTTTTGAAATATATTAGATTAGTTTTTATGTCATTATGTATTGAATAATTTCAAGTTAAAAGGTGGTTAGAAGATACAGCCACCCACGGGATTTTTGTCTTTTATGTGGTTGTTGAGTTTTTTGTAGAATGTAGTTGTGTTTTTTTGGTGAAGTAAAAAAATACCTGAACCTAAAAAAAAATCTATAAATATTTAGCTCATTTATTTCCTTAATAACATTTGTCTGCACGCGTCTTCAATACGGTTGCTCTGCCTCAAGTCCTTTTATTTTCTAGTTGGCTTCCTTATTTTTCTAATTCTAGTATTGCGCATATTAAAACTACTTTTTTTAATTTTGGTAAATTTTTGTGTAGACTTTCAAAATTCCATTCTACTTCGTCTGCTATAAATTTGTACCATTTGAAAGATCCACTTGAGATTATGCGAAAAAAGCAACAAAAATTTCTGTCGAAAATGTCTTCTCTTACTCGTAACCTATATTTAGCGGTTAAAGAGTTACTATAGTTTTACGCGTGTGTATAATGTTATTTTTTTGTATTTTTAGTATGCTTTGGCCAGATTGTTTTTTGAATTTTGAAACCTTCTTTCGCAGAACATGAGTGGTACCAGAACGAAATAGTATAGAAGGAGCGCAGAAGGTGCTGTACAATTTTCCCAAAGCTTTACGATAATAGCGCCCCCGGTTGGGGATGATGCGCCCATAGGTGGTACGAATTGATCTAGAAACTTCTTTAACAACCGAAGAACAACATTTTTGACAACGAGGATTTGAGTGTTATGCCAAGCCATCGTATAGATTCTGTTGATGTGACGACGAACGATCCAAAAGAGATAGAAGCTTTAGATGCATTCAAACGATTTGACGAAGGGTTGAAATGCAGGTACTCACATTTTGAGAGGTTAACTTCAAGGCCGATTTTGAGAAGTTCCGACGACAGCTGATGAGCCTGTCTATGAATCAAGGGCATGACAAAGATTTTTACATAGGCCCATGGAAACGTGAGGTTCAAAACAGTAATAAAATTATCTTAATCTTAAAAATTGGATTTGTTATAATTAAAATATGTTAAACTTTCGGAAAAAAAGAAGAAAAGTTAGTCATGGTTTTAAATTTTAAAGGGTTACATATAGGGTAATTGTTAGAAGAAAATTTGAGTTATTTAAAAATAGTTTGTGGTGTTCGTCGGTAAAAAAATAAATATTAGCGATACCGAGAGGAGGAGGAGTCGTAGCCTAAAAAGAAAGAAAAGGCGGGTTAAATAAAAAAAATACTGGTTCATATTGAATGGCTCCTTTATTTTATTTTATGTCGCTTTAAATTTTAAGCCCCATATTTTGTAGATATTTGGGTGAGAACCAGCAAGAAATGGGCCTTTCGGATGACGTCGTATACCTTGGCCTCTTAGTGAGCTCGATCTTGGTTGGAAGCACCTTTAAATCATATCGTGGTGACAAGAAAACACTAGGATCGGCTATTGGACTGGCAATTTGTGGCATTGTCTGTGGATATCACGTCCTTCATGCACTTGCACTAGTTACAGTGAATGCACTTTTGATTACTTATTTTGAAAGGTAAGAAAGCTTGATCTTATTTCTGTTTACTTACTGGAGGTGATTACTTATTTATTCAGATCATCATTACCAGTCCTGTTATTTATTTGTTCCCATGAGCAACAAAAGAGAAATCCTGGAGTACTTTAAAAAAAAAAAAGAATAAGAAGAGATAAATATTCCTTCATCCCAAGCTGACATGTTAGTCACCCAGTCTAGCGAATCCTTCCAAAATGAAATCTAAACCCCAGCTCTGACTCGTCTTTGGTCCCCATTTGCCGACTATGGATACCTCGTCAAAACTGAACAGTTTGTGTATACATTGTAAAAAATTTCTCACGAGTAAGGATTAAGATTAACTGCAATATTTGCTACTTTGATTAATGTTGCAATAAATCGCATATTGCAATAAATCCATAACCTTAGTTGCTTCTGGATGAAAATCGTTTGGTCCAACGGGCATGTACGTTAGCGATCCGAGCGTAAAACTAGTAGGAATTTACAAGTAGGCTCATTGATCTCTTAGTGGACAATTCGACTAAATGTTTTATTTTCCAGGCGATGTCACACTCTTAGTGTAATCTTCACACTGCCATATCTTCTGTTCTTCCGATGTGCAAGCTATTTTGGCCTGAACCAGCCACCAGCATTTGCAAATGTGGTTATAATGATGCTTACTCTAAAAGTAAGGAATCTCGGCACAGTCCCATTGGGTGTGTGTGTGGGGGGGGGGGGGGGGGGGGGGGGGTAAGGGCATGTCTAGGACGGTTCTGGAACCAGCAGTGCTCACGGACGTTTCATCTTCTTGCTCCGCTTGGACAAAAACAAATATCATGAATTTAGAAGAAAAATTTGGAAGCTACCTGGCTTTAACCGTCTGGCTGCAATGTCTCCCGAACAGAACGAGAAAATTAGATTGAAATTGGTATTCCTAAATCTGGGGTGTACGAAGCCCCATACGCTTTTAGTCTGGTTCATCTTTCGGATCCACCTCCACAAAGACGGGTATCTGGAACTCGGAAGACAAAATGGAAAGATGAAGCCTGGCTTTAGCCGTCCTTCTGAGATATCACCTGAACTGACCGAGATTTTGATTGAAGCTTGTACTGAATCGTTAGTTGCGTTTTCGCCATGGTATCTTACGTAACCATGGTAACTGGATCTGCAATTAGTCGTTTTTGCAGTTACCGTAACCATGGTAGCTGGATCTGCAAAAACAACAATTGCCGAAATCGCGCTTTTCGAGGTCATCCCAAAGAAAAACTGATATCCAGTCACTCCTCAAAGTGCCAAAAGTCTTTCCCACCAATTTGACGAAAGCCTAGGCTCTATTGTTGGTGATGATGAAAGTGAGATGACTTTTTGAGATACCACAATCAGTTACCACGGTCGGCCAGATACCATAATAACTGCGAAAATGCCTTTTGACCGTGGTATCAGATACCACGATAACTGCGAAAACAAAACGCCTTTTGACCGTGGTATCAGATACCATGGTATCTGCAAAAACGCCTTTTGACCGTGGCATCAGACACCACCATAACTGCGAAAACGACTTTAGACCGTGCTAGCAGATACCGCGGTAACTGCGGAAACGACTTTAGACCGTGGTATCAGATACCATGGTATCTGCAAAAACGTAACTGTTATTTTCGTAAATTGGCTTTGTACCGCCACGTTTGAAGATCTGGGACTGAATTTTAAATTCAAGCACCGAAATCGTTCACCGATCTAATGGATTGGGAAGCCAACGCGGACCCTAAGACTCGGCAGAGCCAAACATCTGTAGATGATGTTGTTTATTTTGCAGGGGAGCCACAGTAGCATGTAGAGTTTTATTCATAAAAGGTATATTTCATAGCACATGCGCCGAGTTTGATCTTTACGTCAAGCATAATCGCACTAAATTACAAATATAATGCAATCAATCAGGTTCGTCACATATGAAGGGGGGGGGGGGTGCCCCTCCCCTAATTTTCTTCGCCAGTCCGTAAAAAATAGTCGAATCTGCGCGAAGTGCCTCAATTTTTTGTAAAAACAGTCGATTTTTAAGCTCGTCGTTTTTACTTAAAGGACCTGTCTTATCTATATTACTAACCTATACCTATACATTCTAACCCCTCTGACAAAACCAAGCTATATTTTCTCCCTTGCCGTGTTTTGCTACCTTCGATGTGTATCAAGCTGTCGACGGTTATCTGCGAGAAGTTTTTTCCATCAGAAAAAATGTATTATGTAAATTGTTTCCCTGTTTTCGCTACAAGTCAATGGGTCTTGGAAAAGGCTTAAAACAGCCAAAATCGTGGTTTATTTGGTGAAAGCACAGTCTAGTTTTAAAGTATTCAAATGTTTTAAAATAGTTGAAGAGTAAATAGTGCGAGGAGTAAAACTAGTCGATTTTACTTCAAAATAGTCGTTTTTTTTTGTTTAACAGTAGCTATTTCTACAAAAACAGTTGGTTAAATACGACCAGTCAGTCCGTAAATACCTTCCCCCAAAAAAACATTTTTGCTAGTAACGCCTGTGCTATCAGTCACTTCGTCATTAGCACGATGCATACAATTGCCATCGGTCCCTGCGAAATTAGTCTATAATGATTTTCACCAGGGGGGGGGGGGGGGTGAGGGGAGGAGTCACCCTGTAGGCTGAACTAGAGGTTCGAACATTCTGAAGCGAAAATTTCTGTTGGATTTTCTGGAAACCGGCATCCTCAAAACGGTACGGAATATACGCTGCTAAACCTTTTTCCCTACGTTTTTGCACTGGATCGATAATCCGACCGAAACCCGCCAAAATTTGGTACCAGGGAATTGGCACCTGGTGGATGTGCAGAGCAAATGTCTATGATATCAGTTTCATTTCCTTCGCCAACGGATATTGACTGGATCAAGAAAGTGAAACCATTTATCAGTTAGAGATTCCGCCGGAACCTTTGGCCTTGTTTATTTTCGTGCGGCATGACTTGTATTTCTGTTTAGATGATTGGTCTTGCGTTCGAAGTCCATGACACACGTTCAAGACGGCGTCAGGTCGCAAAGGCCTCAGAGGAAATTAGGAACGAAGATTCCGAAAAGCTGAGCCTTAGTAGTAAATACAGCGACATCGATCCGTTATTCCCAGATATATTTCACTATGCATTCTGCTACATTGGCGTCCTAACAGGTACTGTATTTTTTTACTTAATATTTTACTTTATGAATAACAAGCGTTGCCAGGAAGAACAGAAAAACGTCCGAAAAGGGATCGACCTAGGCTGCGTTCCCGAACTTAACCATCGTTAACAAATTGTTAACAGTTGTTAACTTTTTGCGTTCCACGTTTCTGATTTCGAAATTTAAGGTCCGTCCAGGTTCCGCCCACCTACAATTTCCGTTCCAGAGCTTAACGATTGTTAACTATTTTGTAACGATGGTCGGTGAGCATCGTTACAAGATAGTTAACAATTGTAGAACTGGGAAAAGTTAACAATCGTTAAAGCTGCAGTTAGCTCCGCCCCGAAGTAAAGTTAGCGATTGTTAACAATTGTTAAGTTTGGGGAACGCAACCTGAGTCTTCCGATATCATGATGACAAACAAAAAAGTGAGACGGTGTTTTTCTGGCGCTGTTTCGGCTTTTTCTTCTATGCAAAACATTTTGATGAGTACCGTTCGAAAATCATAACAGCCAACACTCGAAGTTTTATCTGTTGAAACCGCACATCCTTGTGTTACCTGTCATGAAACTTGTGACAGTTTAATGATCACCCTCTAAGTGTTCTTTTCGATTTTCAAAAAAATTTGTTGTCCGGTGGAACCTGACAGGAAGAAGCCAGGCCTCTCTTCCCCCCCCCCCCCCCTGAAAAAAGGGACGCATGAAATCCCAGATCCCGGGGTCTGATACTAAAGTTAGGAGTAGCACTGACGAATATGCCAACCCGGAAAAGTTCGAGGCTTCAGGCTTTCTGAAGACAGTCTATATTGTCGGTTGACACCAGGTTGATGTGTTGATGTTTTGTTTTCTTTTATTAGTAGTTTATTGTTATGTTAGTGTTTCTTATTTATTTTGTCATTTTTGACCCTAGTTGCGTTTCATAGTTTAAATAAATAAATAATAACAGTAGCAAAGGCTCCCAGGCGGCAATACAGCCAAAATAACATGAAACAAAAATCCGCAGAAGCGCGATCAAGCGTTTATAGTTCCAATTCAGACACCCTGATCTTACAAGAAATCAACATCAGTGAAATAAAATGTTAAAAATTTTGTAAAGTATATAGTAAATAGTAATAATTAAAAGCTAGAAACCAGGCTTAAAATTCTTTTTCTTGTACTAATGGGTCATTTTACTCACAGTCAGTTTTACCTCTTCACTCCTCGGTACTGGCTGGTATGGACCCCCCCCCCCCCCCTGATCCGATTAACCCCTCGAATTTTCATGACAACGAAAGAAACAATTTATTTAGCGGTTTTCGGGAGGATTCCTACGAAATCTACCTGCGTAACCCTTCGAATTTTCGGGAAATGAAAAAAATATTTAATCTGTCGATGCTAAAGTATTTCGAAACTTACAAATAAGCCAATTAAACCCCTCGATTTTTTTTTATCCAGTGTAGATTAAATATAACTATACTTTTCAGGTCCTTACTACAAGTATAGAGTGTGGCAGGATATGTTAGAAAATAAGAGTGGGGAAAGTGTGCCAACTTTCAAAATTGCCCTGGAAAGAGCAAAATACGTTCCGCTCTACGCCGTTCTGTTCCTGGTGTCGGCGCGATTCTTCCCAATAGACGTAAGTACGTTTAGAGTTACAACTCGTTTAATTCAGTTCCACATTATCTTCTTAGAGAAATAGTGGACAAAATTCGAAAAATATATAGCACAGAGTCCATCTTTAAAGTTTAACCGAAAGGGACTGGGACAGTACAATCTGGTTACCCATCACTTAGATTGGCTTGAAGACCCGCTGAAAACGCGTTACTTCGTTCTTCCGCTATTCACGGATGACCGATTTTCAAATAGTGGAATTTCTATGTGATTTGTCGTACCTCTATGCGCTTGTAGTTTGTTGTATGCCTTAGGAGAACGATTTATGATTTTTTTTTGTTCAGGCACTAAGCAATCTTCACCAATCCCACCACTGCCCACTGAAAAGCCGCGTTTGTGCTGAGATTAAAATTTCCCGCTGCATAGTTGAATCTGTGGGGATGGCCGCAGATATTCTGAACATCATAACTAAAGCAAACAGTGGGACATGAAAAAATCCCTTTGTAGAATCCAAATAATTCTATGTTTTAGTAAATGACACAAACATAAGTTTGCTTTTCAGTTGAACTTGAATGTAGACTATATACAGATCAACTCGTAAACATATATACGATCCATTCGAAACCTTAAGCGAAAATGGTATAAAAATAACAACAAAAATTGTATCAATTCGACTTCCTTTCGGTCCAGAAACACCGTCTCACGTCGGAGCAAGTGTCAGCGATTATCGGTGGCAACCTCTGCTACCTTCCTCTACAACATCTAGCTTACTTCAGTCCGGTTGATGGCTCACTTTGGCACTGCGGTAGAATCGGAGAAAAGATGTTTCCGTTTTTCTTTTTCTTTTTTACCGCATTTACTGATTCTGTCCACACGAGAAGTCAGGGGATGTCGGTTTCCAGGGTGGTTGATAAGGCTAGGTCTTGAATAAGGGTCGCTGGGACCTTGTGGATAGCGTGATTTTCTTCTGAAGACTGGCGGGCTTGACCTTAGTTTGCACTCTCAGAACTAAGGGCAATGATGGTAACTTATGGCTCAGACGCACTCTTCTCTTTCTTTCTCAACAAAATAGATGTATACTTCTCAGTTGAATGCAAAAAGTAACACGATGGTGAAAACCATTTTGTCATCGGACAAGTAGTTCGCCCGGAATCCGGCCAAAACCGGAAAGTTTGTTAAAAGTAAAAGTTTTATTTGAAGTTGATTAGATGTTCGATTTAGGGGTAAGAAGACATTCCGAACACGATGGTGAAAACCATTTTGGCGCCGGACAAGTAGCTAGCCCGGAATCCGGCCAAAACCGGAAAGTCTGTTAAAAGTAAAAGTTTTATTTGAAGTTGATTAGATATTCGATTTAGTGGCAGGAGGACATGCTGAACTTGATGGTGAAAACTGGAGATTTTTAGTAGGCTGAACCTACTGTAAACAGCTTCTCCCACTTTCTCAAAGGAGTTAATCTGGAAGTATTCTCGCACTTTCGATGTCCTCTCTCTGTCAGGTCGCTAGTTTGAACTAGGGTGCGGTACGACCGTGGGATGATATTAAAGTGGCGCAGTCAGTTTATTTTCCAAAAAGCTTAAAGCCTCTGTCACATTGACGCGTCGTTGCGATGTGTTGCGTCTGCGTTTGTCTTGCGTTGCGTACAGATTGCGTAGCGTATCTTTCACACCTACGAAGCTTTTAAGCTGTAGCCTCATTTTCCTTTCTCGCTTTCTTCTGCTGAATTCTCGTTTCTTTCACCGTTAGGTTTTTCTCTGGTTTTTCTTAAAAACTTCCATTTTGCACTGAAAAATCTGATGCGTACGTGTCGACGCATCGCAAGAATAGAACTTGGTTCTATGTGGTGTGTCTATGTACTCAGTTTAATTATACAAAAATGTGTTTGCTTTTCAGTGAAACTTAAAGCTATTTTGTGAAAGAAGCAAGGGGATCTAATGTGGTAAGGCTGCGATTTTTACCTAATTATCAGTTTAATTCTGTTCTATTCTATACAGGGTGAATCGAGAACAATGGTAATACAGTCCTTTAAAGGACCTGTCTTACCTATAATACTAACGCAGCCTACTTCCATAAGCACTTTATATATTTCTGGACCTGGAGACCCCAATTTCGTACGGTGCATTCTAGCCCCTCTAACAAAATCACGCTGATCTTCTCACTTGCCGTGTTTTTCTACCGTCGATGTGTATCACGCTGTCGACGGTTGTCGGCGCGAAGTTTTTCCATCACAAAAACCGGTTGTGTAAATTGTTTCCCTGTTTTCGCCATAAGTCAACGGGTGTCGGAGAAGGCTTCAACCAGCCAAAACCGAGGGTTATTTGTTAAAGGCGCAGCCTAGTTTTAAAGTATTCAGATATTTGAAAATACTGTAAGTTGAGGAGTAAATACTGCGAGGGCTCCTTTAATCAATCCGGAGAAGAATTTGACAGAAATTTGTAATTTTCTGAACATTTTTTTTTTGCTTGTCAAATTTCTGCGAGGGGTCGAAGTAAACTAATTTTCTTCTTTTTCTTTTCAGTATGCCTTGTCAGATGAATTCCTGACAGAACGCAGCATATTATATCGTATGTTTTACGCCTATCCCTTGTTTTTCGTATTCCGAATGAGACTATACTCTGCATTCATCTTGTCAGAAGTCGCCTGTATCTGCGCTGGACTCGGTGCGTATCCGAAGCAGTCACACCCAAAGAGCGGTGCTGGTCCCACGAATCTTCCAGCACTCGAAAACACGTGAGTATTCGACCGAACTTCCACCGAATTTTTTGGTGGACCACTTTAATTTTCCCTGTTATTAATGATACTATTAATCATAATGTAAGTTAACCAGAAAAGATTTCGTCTCCGGAAGCTGTTCCTACTGGCGAATTTTCCGTCTTTAACTATCTAAGGCGACACCATTGGCTTAGTTCTTTTGAGTGGCATCTCACGTCACCTCTTGCATTGTAGTCCGGTTGTTGTCAGCGGGTTAACTCCCTAGGTGGCATCTGGGCAGATGAGGATGGCGGGTATTTCAAACGGTGAGAACGAGCAATCGATTGAGTCATAATTTTCAGTTGTTCAGTTTCACTGAGTATTCCGAGAGTGGAACTGTTCACTGAGTAACACGTGAGTATTCCGAAGTGGTTAGCGCATGCAGAGAGCTTCCACCGAAGGATTGTCTTACTAGCTAATTTTCTATCTTTAACTTTTGTTGTTTTTGATCGCACTTTACATTTAAAATCAATTAGTAGGCTACGATTAAATGAAATACTTTTGTACAATTACCAGTTTGGATTGGATTATATTATGTGAAATTTATTTGTTGGGTTAATTTGGAAGTGTTTGTTATTAAAGTTAGTTTCTTTTTTTCTCTCTGTATTTGTATTAACCATGGCCCTTTAGGGATTTCAGTATTAATAAATATCTATCTATCTATCTATCTATCTATCTATATAAACTACTTCGGTTGCTAAAAATATCTTACTCTCTTTTTCTCTTTTCTGAAACTTCAAAATTTACCATTTACATAAAATTATACTTCCCCACCACTTCTTTTTTTTTTAAATTAAATGTTCAGCGTTAAAATTTCAATATTAAAATTAAGCTTTTTTTTTATTAATAATAACATTAATCATAATACAATTTAATCAAAAAGGATTTTGCCTCTGCAAACTGTTTTAAACCTTACTGGCAAATTTTCCGTGTTTGACTTCACAGGGTGACACCTATGCTTAGTTCTTTCAGAGACATCTACCATGACCTCTTGCAGTGTAGTCTGGTTGAGCGGATTAGCTCCCTAGGTGCCATCTGGGGTAGATGAGGATAGCAACTATTTCAAACGGTTGTAAGTTTTCATCTCTTTGAGGTATCTTCATCATTAGATTTTTTTTTGCTAGAAAACCTCTTGACAAGTCCGAGTCTTGTCAAAGATTAAGCTACCCCAGGCGTACTTCTCTCGGACTTGTAGTAGTGTAAATTCGATAGATAAGAAAACAAATATAGGCCAAAGATGTATATATATACTAATGAACATTTAGATGGTTAGTATTTAAGTTTCAAATTCTTTTTTATTTTCGAAAATCATGTGAATTCAGAATAAATAAAAAAATTAGCCGTCGAGTTTCCCCCACTGCCAAATGTGTCCTTTGCAGACTACTTCTAGGAATATAAAAAAGGCCAGGCCCGCCATGGCCCACTTCAAATCGTAGGCCGCCGAGAAGTATAAAATGATAATACATTTTTACGGATAGCGTGAATGAAATGACCCTTCGCCCTATTGACTATTCAACTAACAGTTTTTTAAAATATTAATAGCCTACTTTAAAACTAGGCTGTGCTTTCAAAAAATAACCCACGGTTTTGGCTGTTTTAAGCCTTTTCCGAGATCCGTTGACTCACAGCAAAAACAGGGAAAAAATTTACATAACCGTTTTTTCTGATGGAAATACTTCTCGCAGACAACCATGGAGAGCGCGACACACATCGAAGGTAGCAAAATACATCAAGTGAGAAAATCAGCGTGGTTTTGTTAGAGGGGTTAGAATATACCGTACGAAATGGGGGTCTCTGGATTTAGAAATCTATGGAGTGATTATGGAAGTAGGTTGCGTTAGTATTATAGGTAAGAGAGGTCCTTTAAAAAACACTGTAAAAAGTGATTGACAAGAATATTGGCGCTTGCCGTTCCAACACATTTTGCTCCTGAATCCGGACTGCCTCCCCCCTCCGCCAATCTTTTCCTGAACAACTCCTAAGACCCACAGTTTGCTAAATACCTTATCTTTGTTGAATGAATGTATAGTTTTATTCACCTGTTTCAAACACAATATTGGTAATGTAAAAAATGCCTCTGAATATGCAAAACTATCCATTCTATGAAGTTTAAAGTTTAGACGAAAAGGGCTGGGATAGGAGGATCTAGTTACCCATCACTTATTCACTGAAATTGGCCTGAAGACCCGCTGAAGTTTTGTTATTTGTTGTTTCGCTATTCAATTTTTTCAAATAGTGAAATTTCGTAGATAAGTATTCCTTGAGCCCAAGCTGACTTAGAAACATATTTTCAAATAAGGTATACAACGGATGCTGTAAACATTATTTGAATAGTGAAATTTCAGTGATTTGTGGTACCACTGCCCACTGAAAAGCCGCGTTTGTGTTGAGATTTTCCCATAGTAGAGTTCTCGTTGTGGGGACGGCCGTAGATATTCTGAACGTCATAACTGGAGGAGAGAGTGGAAAATAAAAAATACCCGTTGCAGAATCGAAATAATTCAGTATATAAATGACACAACACCAAGTTGGCTTTTCAGGTAAACTTTAAAAACTTACGATAACAAATGCCCGATAATACTCTGTTTCGTTGGCAAACGTTTTTCTATAGAGAAAGTTACCAGCAAGGTTCACTTGACCCTGCTTATGCAGCGAAAATGCGCAGAAATCCATAACCTACTAATTTACCAGAAACCTGAACCGGCATAGAAAAGGAAGCTTAGGACTAATGCAAGGGATATGCTTCTTACCTATTCCCCGATCTAAATGTAGAAGCCAGATCGAGTATACAAGTTTAAGTGTTCGGCACTCAGACGATACCGTATCTGAGTGAACTTATTAATGTGAAAGAATGAATGAACTTATTACAAGCAGCCTAGTAAAAAGGCATTTGCACAGTATATACAGAAATAAAAAGGTAAATGAACGCCCAACAATAAGTACAGAGGGTACACAAAATCTACGGCGACACCAAAAGATAAATAAACGCAAAACATGAAATACACAACGAAACACGACAATAAATTTACTGCATTAGCTGGCGCTTTGGGCATTAAATTGGGCAGGAAGGCGGTTGGATGATGACAGAAGATGTTCACTTATTCTTTTAGCTTGACATTTGGGTCCAAGACAAAAACTTCTCCATGATTCGGGGATTGCGCATGCGACGAGGAAGGTCCTCAAGAAAACGGAAATATTAGAAAAAACATGAACTCATTCGACTGGTGCCTTTTTTCCTGTGAATCGGGTACAAACCAGCGAGGAAAAGCACAGAGGAGGAGTAAAAATTGTGCAGATGTTTGCTAAACCTCGTCGGTTATATCTGGCTCTGTTTGGAGCGATCTTCCCATATCCTCGTCTGTATTCATTTCCGTTAATCGACTTTATTTTGTGTTTACAGTGACGAGGTAACTGAATACTCATTTGAGACCATCCTCAATGTGGACCCGTATCAAAGTGAATCAAGTACCACTGTTCGAACTTCGATGAAGAGGTGGAACACCACGGTGCAATACTGGCTGGCGATGAACATACATAAACGCGTGACCATAAAGCCTCTCAAGTAAGTCTTTCAAGGTCTTAGTTGTCCTCTTTGATGTCTTCTCTATGACAATCTCCCTCTCCCCCAGGATTCCCTAGAAGAGGTGTTACTCCACGCGGACTCTCCGTACAGAAACAGCGAGAAGGAATGCTTCCGAAATGGATTTTGTTCGAAAAAAAAGTATGATCTTGAGCAAACTACTCTGGGTCCACTTTATTTTTGGTTTTGTTTTTCTGATTGTTTTTAATTAATTTTACATTGCACCAACACCAGCAAAAATTGATTCTCCTCCGAATCCGAAAAGGAGTCTTTATTGATGACGGTGATGATAATCGGAGTATTCCCCGTCCGTGGGGACTCGGGAGAATACGGGGAGTGAGTCCCCGGGACAAACAAAAACGCGGGGACTCCTCAAGTGGAGTACTCGGGGAACGGCGAGAAGACGCCTGTAGAGCGTCCTCGCTGTGTCCAGCAAAACTCCGTAGTGGAAAAAACAACATAAATATTCCTTCAGCCACAAGCGACTGATATTTTGACGACGCTAAACGGGGACGTCAGTCAAGTTTTATTGTAGTAATGTTTCAGCGCTTCTTGATAAGGGTTATCTTCAGGCTCTAGCCAGAGCAAAACTGTTTAATGCACAACTCTTACTAGAAATGATTTTTTCCCTATGAAATAGATCAGAAAAAAATATTTTCGAAAATGACTTTACTTTCCATCTGAAATTAACTATTTTCTTGTTAGCGCTTATCCACTATGTCCATCCTTCCTGCTCTCCGACGCGGCGGCTGGGGGCAAAACATTTGAAAACTGATCGCGCCGTGGTAAGAAGTGTGAAAACTAATCAAATAAAAGAAGTAATAAACAAAAGCTTTTCAGATCCTTATGTATGAACGAGTTGTCAGCAGACGTTGAAGATCCCGGCAAACGTTTCGTTGTGCGACGGGCAAAACTCGGCAAGGCAAAAAAAGTGCTAAAATGTGTAGGCACAAAACGAAACAATGGAGAAAGGTGGGGATTTTAGAAGCTTATAATTCTGTATGGGAGCTAGGTATATTATAAAAGGCAGAATAAGCAAGAGGGGTCCTTTAAGGATACAATCTTTTTGTTGAAAGTTTGCCTCAAGCACATGCCTACACTATCAAAAGTTTGATAACAGACAACACAAGGATGCGCGGTTTCAACAGGCCGATGATACTTCCTCGTGCCTTTTCCTAGCGCAAGAGCGAGCGAAAACTCAGAAATAACTGCGGATTATATTTTTTAAAGAACCTGTCTTACCTATTATACTAATGCAACCTACTTCCAAAATCAGTCCATATATTTCTAAACCCAGAGACCCCAATTTCGTACTTTACATTCTAACCCCTCTAACAAAACCACGCTGATTTTCTCACTTGCACTGTTTTGCTCCCTTCGATTTACGCTATCGACGGTTGCCTGCGAGAAATTTTTCCATCACAAAAACCGGTTGTGTAAATTGTTTCCCTGTTTTCGCTACAAGTCAACGGGTCTCCGAAAAGGCTAAAAACAGCCAAAACCTTGGGTTATTTGTTGAAAGCACAGCCTAGTTTTAAAGTATTCAAATATTTTAAAATACTGCAAGTTGAGGAGTAAATACTGCGAGGGCTCTTTTAAGTCAATCCGGAGAAGAATTTGGCAGAAATTTGTAACTTTCTGAAGATACAAATTTTCCTTGTCAAATTTCTAGAAAATTTGCGTCTGCACTGTAACGAGTTTCGGCTTTGAGACTTTTTGCTCTTGCTTTTTTTTGTGTAACTTCATTTACTAAGACGTGCCTTTGATGTGCTACACGAAACTTCATTATGCTTCATCAACCATCTCGCTTTTGATCTCTTCTGAAATTGTGAAAATCGACCCTGTTTCTAGTCCTGAGTTTCAGCGGGATATTTTTCAGTCGCATTACGATCCCGTTTCGGTCTGTGATTATTATATTCCCAATACAAAGGATTTTGCCGGGAGATTTAGGAGTTTCTGTCGCGATGAGGGCCTGGCGAAATGGAGGGGCGTTGGTCGAAATCGGTGATGCAAAACTGTTTAAGGATGGAACTTAAGTTCCTGGAAATTTCGGGCGGTGGCAATTTTCCAGAGTTTGCTACAGTGTGGTCAAGAGCTGCAGGATAAAGTTTCCGGTCGTGGGGGTTCCGCGGCTCCGGTGTAACTTAGCCAAAAATTGTTGAGGTGACCGACGAAAAACCTGTAGCGAAAAACATGCGTAGTTGCAATTCATCTAATATTACATATTGTTTATTTTTTATGTTTCACATACCGTTTAAATGTTGTTTATTTTTTATGTTGACATACCGTTTAATTTTGTTGCAAGTTATGAAGTCGAAAAGTTTTAAAACGAATTGTATATATCAATTATATTTTGTTTAAGTTGACAGTCCTATGTTATCATGTTGTGAAACAGATATTCAGGAATAAATGCGATGATTGATTGATTGATTGTAGTTGTATGATAGTTATGCGGAAAAGTTGCATGTATTAATATGTAATAGTAAAGAATACTACCATTTTTTGTGCCTCAGACTGGGCCAATCTTGAGCAGTAGTATTCAGTAGCATCCTGTCTTGCTATAGTAGTATCCATTCAGGCTCATGAACTCGTTTGTGCCCTTTTTTACAGAAACTTTTGACAAAGCGAGTAATTAGTGTAATTTATTTATTTTATTACTGTATGACCAGCGCAACCTAACGTTACCTAACGAAGAAAGCTATGAATGAATGAATGAATATATTTATTACCCATCTTTACATAAAAATGTCACTGATGGAGTATAAGAAAAGAAAAATAAACAAAAAGGAAAAATGAAAAGGAAAAAAAAATGAACAACGCACAAAATACAATTTTAAATTGGCACTGCATAATGCAAACAAGAGAGACATAAAAAAAATATTAATAACTACTTAACTTCTGCTTAATTGCTGGATAGAGGCTATTTAGAGGGTCGAGGGATTTCAGAAATCGAGCACGACGATCTAAAGCAGCCTCAGTCGGATCTTTAACTCCATGATTTCATGTAACGCGTCGATTACGAGACCACAGCGGCAGCCTAAGCAGGAATTTAGCATATTTGAAAAAAGTACTTCTAATAGTCCTAACATCAGATGTGTTGAAAAGTTTCCAGAAAGGTGCTAGTGCAAGTGCATGCGGTAATGCAAGAGCATTATACAGCTTGAAGTTGGTTTATCAATAAACAATTTGATGATGATGATGATTGCTAATACTAGCATGCAGTAAAATGCAGTAACGCGGTAGCCTTGACATGGAAGCATGTAGTAGCATCAGTTCCTACTGCATGCTACTTTTTCGTACAACTTCGTACCACTATCTGAGATAAATTTTTTATCGGGTGGGGGTCGTCGATCTTGGCTGTGGGAAATATAATAAAGGCCCCAAGGCATTTTCCGGATCCGGATATTTACACGACCAGTTGTCTGGATCAAACATTACATTTTTGGGATCCCATTGAAACCTTTGGTCTTGTTTCTACTAGAGATTTCCAATTGGTGGTTATCATCCAGAATGACGTTTCCAGTTTTCCTTGACGATTCCGACTCAACTGTTTGTAATCCGTGTAACCCTTATGACGTGACTTTTGGATTCACTACTTCTAAGCTGACATCCGAGCATTCTTAATAGAGATTGACAATCAGAACATGGAGCATCCCATCTTCACTGCCTCATCAGAACTCATCGCTGCTGCGCATATCAGAGGAAATACTGTAGCAGGCGTTGAGCGCCCGCTCTGCATAGCGTCACATGTGACGTCACAATGGTAGACAGCCAATAGCATTTTCCTCTCGACAGTTTCTTCTCTAGGGCTTTACGTCGGTATAGAAATTGATTTTGATGTTCCGCGTAGCTCCTACCTTCCGCTCGTCGGTATCAGGAATATATTCAACTCCGCATTGTCGTATTACACAGATAGGGAAACGGAGGTGCTTGTGATTATTTGTTGTTGGTGGTTTAGAGGCTCAATAAAGTAGTGGCCTGGTGAGCCAAAGGTTATGGATGCAAATACCGCCTGGGGGAGCACTTGTGCGTTTCAGTTCACTCGGTATAATGTAATTTTTGGGGCGCGCCTTCCGGTCCCCCCTTGTCATCTAGATTCCTGCGCGAAAAGAGAGAATGCTACACGCAATAACCTGGTTTATCCCATACTCTCATACTACTATTACACACTTCATGTGCCAGCCGGATCATGGGGTAGTTGGTACAGAAACCACATGTGTTGCATTTCCTACCATTATTGTAGATTATAAACATTGTACGAAAGTCAAAGTTTCGGGCATAAGGGCAGATGAGCTTGAGGTTGATGGAGGGAGGGTGGGGGGGGGGGCTACACATTAGACAACCGTGTTTCTACGCTTGACAGAAATTAGCCACTGTAACCTGACCGTTAAATACGAATGTAGTGAGACAAAATGACAAAGACCTACTGCTAGTGAACGATTGATAAGTTGTGACACTTAACGACACCATTGTGGCCATTCCCGGCTTCCCGCTGGGGGGACTAATATCCGGGAGTACTCATCATTGATTACGTTGGGCAGAACATTCGCGGCCTTAATAACTCGCTGCGAGTTTTCCCTGGCATGGCCTCAGTAAAGAGTGGGATCCCGATGAAAAATTTTCGAGAATTAGTCGTATGGAGTTGTACGAAAAAGTAGCATGCAGTAGTAACTGTTGCCACTTCATGCTTAGCAAACTCGATGCTACAGCAAGATTCGATGCTATCGTATTCTACTACTTAAGATTAACTCAGTCGGAGGCACGTTAAATCAAAGTATTTCGTACTTTTACATATCAATTCATGCAACTTTTTCGTACAACTACTATACACATACAAAGTCAAAGGATTTTTCATCGGGATATTCACATTCCATGACCATCCATTCGCGAATTATAAGGGGATAGACCCGGTAGGGGACCGGGTTGTTTTTCAGAGCCATTGTATGTGAGGGTGGCTAGTGGTTGAGGAAGGGGGGATTTGGGAATACAGAACAAAGAGGGGGGGGGGCACTTGCCAAGGGGAAGGCTGGGATAACACAGAAGGGGTTTTCAAATTGGAAGATTGAAATGGTGGATAAGTCTGCAAGGTAGTTCACTTTTACTGTCGAGAAACCCACTTACTTTACTGAGATAACATTATGTGACCGAAAACTCACGAAGTCTTATTGAAACAAATATTCTGTATGCAAAAAAACCTTATAAATATTCGGTTTTTTGTCTCGTCAGCTAGGCTTCACAGTGTTTTATCATTGGTAACTCCCCCCCCCCCCCGTGGGAGGTAGTAACCTTCAGCTGTGCCCCTGACGGGTACCATGATGCCCTGATGGTTATTATAACGATAAGAATAATTATAATTTGTGAAGGTTTTCTGAAGGCTGATTAACAAAGTATAGAAAAAGGCACGAACTAAAATATTGAAGAGAAAAGATAACTAAACGTTTTACACTGTTGGACACAATCACAGCATTAACCAACTTTGTTCAGAGCGAAAACTGGCTAGTCTATCGAACCTCCTGGCTTCGTGCTTTTCCGTGGTTACTTGCGTCACAATCTTCCATCTCCAAACTGCACATGTTTTCCATTTCCCACCACTCTAATCCGAGATGTGGGAGAGCCAACATTTCCTTGTTTCCCCCTTGCAAACGTGGGGCGACTAGGCAATTCCCACTTTGAGCTCCGTACTGTCACCGTACCTCCCACACCCTTAAATCCGCATACTTGCTGTATGCATGAGCTGACTGGAGTCGGGACCTACTTACGGTTGTCGGAAAACGATTGGGTAATTTTTCTCCCGTAGGGTCCTATGTAGTTTCCAGTTATTTTTCATAGGCAGAAATTAAGCAAAAGAAGTAAAGTAACTAATATCTGTCCAAAACAACATTTTCAGTTACAGAGGTGAAGCGAAAACCTCTTTTTCTGTCAGCAGCTACAGACTGTAATACTAAACAAGATCAAAGGTTTCGATGGGATCCCAAAAATTCACTATCTGATCCAGACAACTGGGTCTTGTCTTAGCCAGATCCAAACTTCGCCAGACTCCTTGAATATTTTTACAGTTAAAATTCAGAAACAGATTAAGGCCAAAAAGCTAATCACATGAGAAAACCAAGTTCAGATTTGGATACAGCATGCGTGTTTACCCCTATAAGTCATATCTGTTTTGACGAAAACTTCCTGCCACTTCTGACAATTTCCCGGTTCCGGCCGAACTCCAGAACTACTTGTCCGGCGAAAAAAGAAAGCTCAAAGACAAAATCAGGGTATCTTCTTTCCCCAGTAATGAACATCTAATCAACTTCAAATAGAAATTTAGCTTATAACAAATTTTCCGATTCCAGCCGGATTCCGGTCGAACTATATGTCCGGGTAAAATATGATTGTCATACAGGGACTCAGCATCTCTTCTTACCCCTAAATCGCTTATCTAATCAACTAGAAATAAAACTTTGACTTCCAACAGATTTCCGGTTTTGGCCGGATTCCGGGTAGAAAATTATTTTCACATAAGTGTTCAGCATGTCTTCTTGCCCTAAATCGAACATCTAATCAACTCCAAATAAAACTTTTTATTTTGACAAACTTTCCGGTTTGGGCCGGATTCCGGTCGAAATACTTGTCCGTCGAGAAAATAGTTTTCACCGTCGTCTTCAGCATGTCTTCCTACCTCTACATCGAATATCTAATCAACTTCAGATAAAACTTTTACTTTCAACAAACTTTCCGGTTTGGGCCGGATTCTGGGCGAAATACTTGCCCGTCGAGAAAATAATTTTCACCATCGTCTTCAGCATGTCTTCCCACCCCTAAATCGAACATCTAATCAACTTCAAATCAAACTTTTACTTTCAACAAACTTTCCGGTTTGTGCCGGATTCCGGGCGAAATACTTGTCCGTCGAGAAAATAGTTTTCACCATCGTCTTTCGCATGTCTTCCTACCCCTAAATCAAACATCTAATCAATTTCAAATAAAACTTTTACTTTGAACAAACTTTCCGGTTTGGGCCGGATTCCGGGCGAAATACTTGTCCGTCGAGAAAATAATTTTCACCATCGTCTTCAGCATGTCTTCCTACCCCTAAGTCGAACATCTAATAAACTTCAAATAAAACTTTTACTTTCAACAAACTTTCCGGTTTTGGCCGGATTCCGGGCGAACTACTTGTCCGATAACAAAATAGTTTTCACCATCGTGTTCAGCATGTCTTCTTACCCACTATCACATTAGCTGTTTCAAAATATTTTGTTTGTCCCTTAATTTGAATCCCCTCCCCCACCCCTAAATGTAGAGCTACAAAGCCCATCTACGAACTTGACTGGTCCGACGACCCAACGAACCCTCACACCAAGTTTCATCAAAATATCTCTTTCCCTTCGAGAGTTATCGTGCTTACAGACGGACGGACAGACGGACAACTTTTGCGATGTCATAGGTATCCCTCCACTTACGTTTTGGGATCCCAAAAACGCACCTAGTATCTCATAATTCGGTGCCGCCCTCTGCATCCCCCACTGTTTTCCTTTGCCGCCGTTAGGCGATGCTACCCCTCCTCGCGAACTAAGAAATAATAGCGCTCCATCTCTGGATTTTTTCATTTATACCGCAAGTGTATTTTGATGATTCATCACTTACGCTATCACCTCACTTCTTTTCAGTTTCGCAAATAGGTATAAAGCTTTTTATAAACTATTGAATACTGTATATGTTATGCCCCGAAATATCCGATCAAAACCAGCCGTGCTAAGAACTCCTTGGTCGTTTAAGCCCAGGGACCAACTACCACACCGACAGACGGACTACAAGACTACACCCACACAAAAATGGGATATCGAGTTTGACCCAGAAGCTTTTCCAGACTATGCTACTCTTCACCAGAGCCAGACGGATTCGGCACACGCCAGTTCAACAAGCTGTTCGACATCCCACGGCTGTCACCATTGTTGCATACCATGTTTGTATGTACAGGTTCCAAACCCTACGCGAGAACGGAATCGAGAACTCAGCTACTACACTATTTATTTACATTACTAGACTAAAATAGAAACACTTATATAGGCCTATACTCAACTTATATATTTTTTCTCCTTGAGTAAAGCCCCTTGGCGTGGGCTGGCCTGTGAGGCCTGGTATGTATGTATGTATTGTACATGGAAAGCCCAACGGGCCATGGTACAAAAATATTATGCAAATCAAATACTAACTACAGATTCAACACACTTTCTGAATACAAAAAAAAGAAAACTAACTACACAGTTAAACACTTTAAAAGAACAAAGACCTGTGTCCCAGCCCCACCTGAACAAACACTGCCAGGTTTTTAATAGTAGTAAATGATCGACCCCCCATCAGACCATTTAGCCACTCCTCATCGCCTGTCTGTCTCTGGAGCTGCTCCAACCTTAAATCATTGAGTTCCTGGCAATATGACATGAAGTGGTCCACACTCTCTTCCGGCTCGCCACACATAGAGCACGAGTAAAGACCATCTACCGCACGCTCCCTCCCCAGGTATTTCCTTCTTGATCCCAACGGCAGAAAATTTCCCCTTAAACCCATATAAGATTTTAGCTCTTCTCTCTTAAGGCCCGCTTTCAAATACACTTCTTCACCCCACACTCTCTGAGAGGCTGATAATGTTGCGTGCGCTCGGTTTGCAGATCATACTGTAAATTGACCATCGATCTCCAAAATAAACTCGTGAAGCTCTGCATGTGTAGAACACCATCCTGGAACCGGCACGTCATCCTGACATTGATTATTATATAGCTCAACTCTAGACGCCTACCATCCTTGATGTCCGGTCTACTATACGCCACCCCGTAATATCCGGTTGACTTCAGTACGTACATATGGGCGTAATAGTAGCCTAGGCTTAATTTAAGTACAATAACCTTTGATCGACTTCGCCGACTAAAGTGTTGCGAGAGCAACTCTTTGGTTTTGTTTCTTCGCTGTCGGTTAAAAGCTGAAGTTGTCAACTTATCGGAGCTTTTCAAACGGTATGTTCTAAAAAGAATCATCACATGATCAAAAGCTATTGTTCAGCGTTGTAACAACAACAACAAAAGAATATCGGAAGAAGGGACAATTGACTTTGCAGTCAGTTGAACTTTATCCTTTTCAATCGTAGACATGGTGACGGATGAAAACTTGGAACAATATCTTATATAATCTAGTTGGTATTATAAAGCTATCCGTAACTTTTCAGGATTAAAATACCATAGATGACACTATTAATTATTACGAAGCTACCTTATTGTTTTACGTTATCGTTTGTACCCGTTGCGTAAACACTTAATCCTAGGTTACGGCGATAGACCGTCGATACAAACTTTCTTACCGTCAGATTTATAGAAATCGAATACAATGTGCACCAATTTAAAAATGTTCTAGCCCCTCGTGAACCAATTCTTACTTACAAGTCCCTCTCCCTTGATAGACATCAAGTTCATAGATAAAATTAATGGGTACACCAGCTAGCAATAGTTGCAAACCCCTCATCCCTGAAGATGATTGTAGCATAACAGCCGATTATGACTTACAAGTCCCTTGCATGTCTTACAATTGGGAACCAAATTGTTCTTACCATCGAATACACCGGAAACAAATAACAGGTACACTAACTAGCAAAAGCTGCAAACCCCTCATTGCCGAAAATGATTATGAGCTAACAGTTGACTGTTGCTTACAAGTCCCCTACATGTCTCACAACTGGTATCGTCTATTCTTGGTTTCAGTGTGTACCTTACTACTGAAGTTGTCAACCCCTTGAAATTTTCAAACTGATGTATCTCATGAAGGAATTTTTGTAGCAAAAAATGGATGAAATATACTTTGATCACCTCATAAACGGCTATCGATTGCCGTCGAAAACAAAATTCTACCTGTCTTAGTTCAAAAGTTGACTTTTTTGCCGTAGGCCAATTTTCTAACATCACCACTTAGAAAGGAGTCGAAAGGAGCTCAGATAGTCCTCTCGTACATAGGCTATATAACTCCACTTCACTTCGCACACCGTAGGCTCTGGCTCAAGGACAAGCAAAAACCATCCTTATTGGCCCCAGGCAAGAGTTCTACGGAGCTTTCCAAAATGTAATGTCATATTCATCAATCCGGCCTAAGGTCCACCTTTTCTGTAAGAACCGCACTGATTAGAGCCTTACTAGTTACCAGGAATAAAATAAAATCCGCGCCATAGGAAAAAAAAAAAAAAAAGAGGACAAAACCGAAGTGTTGCTCTCGCAACACAAATAATTTATTTCCGGAATTCTATCTTTCCTGCGGTTTTTGTTTTTGCATCAGTGATTCCGACCAAGATGACCATTTCACGTTTTTTTCATGAAAATTAAATTTCACTCAAGTTTCAGCCAAAAGAATTCAAATTTTTCTGATATGGCAACACCGGTTTTGGCAAGTCTGATTTAGACGTGGTTGAGGGACTCGCTACAATCGTCTGATATTGTATTTGTGTACTAAAATAACACCGAGCCCTTCTCTGCCCAGGGTCCGTGGTCCTCGTCGAATTGCCGTTTTAAGAACTCAGTAGGTTACCTAGGTCTTTTTGCGTAGACTTGGGGGACACAAGTTGTGTTTTATCATTGTTCCAGACATTAACGTCTATCGTATAGGGGAAGACAAGGCGGTTCGATAACCTGTTTTCTTCTCCTCAGCCCTCAGGCTGACATTAGGCTGACCGCCCTTGATTATCTTCTAATTACTAGCGCCGAGTGCAAATCATGGAAAAGATATAGGAGATTCAGCTAACTGGAATCCTTACTGGAAAAGATCGGATATTACCACGAAATTGGAACGTTTCGATGGGAGGAGAAAGACATCATAGGAGTTGTTAGGGATGATCAAAAGTTGAATGTGGAACGTTTATGGGATCCGGATCTCATCGTCGATGGAATGATGGGAGACTGATGAGAACAAAGAAGGGAGCGTAAAGCTGGCACTAATTCGGTGTTGACAGTTTTTGGTGATTCCGGTGTCGGAAACCTTGAGCCGCGCTCGATTTAAAGTTGAATTTCTGTGACTGTTTAGATCAGCCCCAGATGGCGTTTTATTTGGCTTCAGAAAGCTGAAGTCGTAGATTTTCCGACAAAACCGTCAGATAATATCCCAAATTCCTGACTGACATTTTTGGTCCTGGGCCCCATCTAATCTAGTCTAATTTGCAAGATTTTTTTCTTCTAATCTAATCTGCAAGATTTTGCTCTTTTGGGAAAAGGAACTGAGGTTCCTAGATAGCAATAAGCTAAAACAAAAATATTGGTAGTATCAGCAAAACCCGTTATTGCTAAACTTGAAACATTATTAGTGCAAAGAGTTGTCCGAACCATGTTGAGCTTCAACCAGTAAACACAAAAGGAAAAGGTTACAAAATCGTAATTAAGAGCAATTTTATTATTCCGAAACCTTCCATAAAACTATATAATGCCCGAAGTTTAAAAATTTAAAGACTAGGGTTATAAATAAGTAAGTAATTTATTTATAACCCGCCGTTTTGAGAAAGCGGAGTAAATGATCGTTTGATCACCGATGTTACAGTACCCAAGAGGAAACTATTCGGAACCAAGCCCTGGCATAAACAAATTTGAAACAGAAGCTGGAGGTGTTGTGTAAAAGCTTGACACTCAATTTTGAAAATATCGGCACTAAGGTCATCAGAATCTGTAGAACCAGTTCTTCCGAACTTTCGGAAAGCAATTTCGATGGAAGAACAAATACGGGAAGAACAGAGGGTTGAAATATCTTCCTTGGTAGGCAGGGGCGTCACTAGCCTTTTACCTTTGGGGGGGGGCGGGGGACGTCCGGTTTGTGCCGATGGACTAAACAATGTGCCGACAAAAAGCGCAGTTACACAAAATGGAGTACACGAAATGGAGTATCGAATTGGAATAAATATAGTTTGGAAGGATAGTTGTACAAAATAAAAATATTTCTAGCTTTAGCTTCATACCCTACAAACCATCAGAGGGGTTACTAGACAAAATGTTTGGGGTGGGGGGGGGAGAGGTAAGGTATATACCGACTGACTGTTCATTTTTACCGACCTTTTTTGCAGATAAAAACGACGATTATTGAGAAAAAACGACTGTGTTGACGAGAAATCAACGGATTTAAGAGAAACTACTTTTTTTAAGAAAAAATCGACTACTTTTACGAGAAACCAATTGTTTAAAAAAAAAATCGACTGTTTCTAAGAAAAAAAAAACGACTGTTTTTCGCTTCGACTCCACTGTTTTTTACCGACTGGCCGACGCCACCCCCTCCCCCCTAGTCGTGACGCCCCTGCAAACCATAAGCAAAGAGTCCCAAATCCTCCCCGAGTCCCCAGATCAGTGGGGGGAGGGGGGGGGGGGAGGACTGTATGAAAAACAGACAATTTAAGCCATCCATTCATTAAAGATGCGTTCGATACGCCAACAGTTATCTATCTGCAGTGTCCTAAAATTGTCCACAGTCGTTTTCTTCCCAAACAACCATGTCACCGTCATCACAAATTTTCTTCTCGTAGAGCAAATCGAACAACAATACACGAACGCTTTCTTTCCTGTCGATTTTGATATAAATCTTTATTAGAAAACAACACCCTCCAGAAGTTTATAATTGTCAAAGTTGTCAAATTGTCAAAACAAAAATCAGAAGTCTTTCTCGTAAGGCATACAACAAAAATACAAGCGCAAAGAGGTACCACAAATCACACGGATATTCCACTATTTGAAAATCGATAATTCGTGAATAGGGAAACAAAACGAATTAACGCATTTCAGCGGGTCTTCAAACCAATTTAAGTGTCCTATCTAGCCTTTTTCGATTAAACTTTAAGAGGCCCTCCTCAGGAGAAATAAACAAACATAAATGAAAATAAAACGAAGAGAAATAAAAATCATGCGCTTACTCGGTTCTTGGTTGCAACGCCCAACAAAAAAACTAAACAAGCTCCGAAACTCCTTCCCCAAAAACAAGCTAAAGAATAAATAAAAATGGAAATATATTCATGCTTAAACAGGGTGCTTTCACACAGAATGAAGCTGGAACTGGCCGCTGTTTCCGAGCTTAAAATACTTGAAGCTGTAATGTTGCCTAGGAACCACAGCTCCTTGCGTTTATTTATTTAAAGGACATATCGCACCACAAGTATTCCTGCTATGATGCTCTGAGATAGTTGAACCCTTTAAAACTTAGCTGTGCTTACAGAAAATAACATAATTCACCGGGTGTTTTTCTTTACATGTCCCTTGTCTTGTACGACAATCTTGACAACATTCGCGTAACCGATTTTTGGACTTATAAGCTTCTCGAGGACAGTGGTCGGGAGCCTCAGATGTCACGTAAAGATTACAAAGGTGACAAGCGTGATAATCAGTGTAGTGCTAATAGAAGAGATACATACACTTGTAAAATCTTGGGAATGAGAATGGATGTCAATACTAATGAATTAGAATGAATCACTATCATAAGTACGACGATTCCGTTTACACAAATACACTGAATAACACTTCCAAGCGATTTTATTACTTGAAGTCGGGAAAGGGGAGGATTGTAGGCTTCTTATATCTTGTTTGTGGTTCCAGTGCAGATTCATTCAGTCAGTTTACAAGAGTTCGCGGATGTGTCCGCCCTAGTTGGCAGGGATCCTCTTCTGTTCGCAGTTAACAATCCAAACTAGCGATAAAACCCGTGATGTTAGGCCATAAATCTGCTACGGGAAAGCTCTTCGGCTCTCGCTAGAAGCGAAAGTAAATCTCGTTATTTTTTTTGGTTAGAGAGCGGATTTGTCGCTGCATAGTTTGTCTCTAACCAAAAAAAAAATTTCTATATCTTTTCATTTTACTTTCTATATTTGTACGTGTTTCCGGCACTGTTGTTAAGCTACCCCTGGGTATGACAAGAGGCTAGTCAGCCATGCTAATTTCACAAAACCATCGATACAGCAAGGAAACAGGGAGGACTGTCCCTGTGGCCGGATTTTCGGTGATTAACCCTACTTGATTCAGACGTAAGCTTTTCAGCTCTCCGTGACGATGAAAGTTGGCGGTCGAATTTGAATCCCAATCTCTGTTGAATGACATCGAGATTTGGTAGGAAGATGCTCCCCCCCCCCTCCCTCCCGTGGAGATGTAAGTAACCCTCTGGGGGTTCTGGTTACAATTCAGGTTGTGCAGCCATTTCTTTTTTGGCCTCTGTGTCGTTTTTCAGTGAAGGAAAGGGAGTTGGGATAAGAGATTGAAGTCACAAGCAACGGGTCGCAGGTTCGAGTCTCGGTGGTGCTTACCATTTCTTTTGGGGTGAGGGTTAGTGGCGTTTCCGTGTAAGGCAAGCCTAAGTGCACCCAACTTCAAATGGGTACCTAAAGAAATCTAGGGGAAAGCAGGGGAATTGTCGGATAATTTACCTCCCATCATGCATCCTATCTGAGACAGAGAGTATCAGGGGATTGGCACCTGCCCCGATGAAAAGTTTATCTCAAAATAGTAGTATGAAGTAGTATGAAAAAGTAGCATGCAGTACTAACTGGTGCTACTACATGCTTCTACTTCAAGACTACCGTGTTACTGCATACTACTATATGCTACTATTAGCAAGACTGGATGCTACCGCCCGATGAAAAATTTGTAGCCTGCGTCGTAGTATGGTAGTAGTACGAAAACGTTGGATATAATACTATATAATAGCAAAGAATACTATCATTTAGTGTGCCTCAGACTGGTCCAATCTCATGTCGTAGTATCCAGTAGCATCCTGTCTTGCGATAGTAGCATCCAGTCTTGCTAATAGTAGCATATAGTAGTATGCAGTAACACGGTAGCTTTGAAGTAGAAGGATGTAGTAGCATTGTTAGTACTGCATGCTACTTTTTCGTACCACTTCATAGTACTATTTTGAGATAAATTTGTCATCGGGTGCATACTACTACTTAAGATTGGACCAGTCTGAGGCACATTAAATGATATTATTATGTGCTATTATATAGTATTACATGCAACTTTTGCGAAGATGAGGGTATATTTGTCATTTTATGTAAAGTGGAGAGAAGGGACGACATTTATAAAGGGGAGTCCAGGGGAGAGATTGGTTGGTGGACATTAGATAGGTCTCTTAGGACCCTAACCTGGCGAAGTTCCCCAGAAACACTTTTTTTTCACACTTTTCTTCTGGTATTCTATCTATTTCTTTTTCTCTTTGGTACTGGCATGGCTTTAAATCTGAACACAGTATCAGATAACATACTTTAACATAGTTTTGTCACAATTTAGTGACTTGGATATCCGAAAAAATTATATGAGAAACTTAGGTTCTGTTTATTCAAACAATGTTTACAACGGATACGTCAGCTATGATTCTTCGTCAGCGATATTTCGGCCCTTCTTGGCAAGGGTCCTCGTCAGGCTGTCAATCCTCTGGTTCAACTTTCGGGATAGGAAACAAACCTGTAATCAATGATTACAAATTAGTGATAACATTGTTTGAATAAATGTTTCAAAGTCAGCTTGGGCTCTAAGAATACTTAGGTTCTGATTTTTTTTTATTGAAAATGTATTTTTTTTTGACTTGTTGAAGCAAGACGCGTGTGTTCGAAAAGTGAGGAATGGATGGACATTATTTTGAGGAATCAGTAGATTTTTTTTGTTTTGTTTTGGCTTAGTTAGTAAGAAAGTGTTGTTTATTGTGAAATTTACTCATTGGAAGTTAGGTGTGACTTATCTTTCTGTATTCATATAAGCTTTGAAATATCACAGTGGGATAGTTTAATTGGGACTTCGAAGCGAATGAGGTCCACGATGGATCTTATTGTCCGCAAATACCATTTTCTGATAAAAATAACATTGGTATTCCTGTCGTAATCTGGTCTGGATCGTTAATTGAAGACAGAAAGGATTCAGTTTACGAAGTAGATCTAGTTGACGCTGCAAAACGGATAAGTCAGCTATATTTTATTTGAGCTATATTTCGGCCCTTCTTGGCAAGGGTCCTCTTCAGGCTCAAGCCGCTCAAGCTGGAAAATAAACTTGTGAAAAAAGAAGTGTTTTCTGGATGAAGAAGTCCTGTAAATGTTCTCCTTTGGAATCTATCGAAACCTTTATTCTTGTTAAGCAAAGACGGAGTTTTGCCGCTCTGTGAGACAATCAGCAGAAGACTCCATTCAGAAAAGATCTCTTAGGTATCTACTGTCAAGCCCCTCAAAGAATCCCGAGTCCTTACTTTAGCAGCGAGACAGGCTTCCCTTTGCGCCCAGTTCAGAAACCGACCGCTTTCAGATCCATATCCCCCCCCCCCCTCCCTCGCCCTTATACCGACCAACATATAAATCACAAAAAGTGTTATCTCTCACCCGATACTGTCGAAAACAGATAGCGTAAAAACAAAAAGTAAAAAAGCTTAGCCTATTGACTTTGTGAACAAATGATAATCTAATATCATTTGGTTGTACATTCCTTCGGTTTTACATCAGATTTTTGAAAGAAGTCCAGTCCATTGGAACCCATGGAGCTGTAAAACGGGTACCTTTTGGAATATCATTATCACAATGCCATAACCATACTTTGGCGGAGAAGTTCAAAATTCAAGATGCAAGTGTTACCCTTTTGGATGTTTCTTCGTCGCTATAAAAAATCATTGACAACAGAACCCAACCAGCGCACGACCTTCTACACTGCTTCCTGGCCGACGATTGAAATTAAGTGTCTTTTTGTGTATGTTTATGTGTTATATTTACTTTCTTCATTTACTCCGCTTTCTGAAAACGGCGGGTTATAAATAAATTACTTACTTACTTACAACCCAGCTGTAAAACGGGTACCTATGAGAAATCTAGGGCAGAGCGCATGTATTGTTGAGCGGTTTGCCTGGGATCCTACTATCCATTGGACCTCCCGACAGTGGGTGGGGGGACAGTTGATACCTTCAGTGGCCTGAGAAAAATTCTTTGTTTCTTCTGCTTGAAGGATCTGTTATAGGCTGACTGGACTTCCTCTTGCATCTTCGGTCATCGTTTTTGCTTCTTGTCTGATTGTTTCCGGAACAGGGGAATCGCGTTAGGACCCAATTGAAAGGCTATTTCGTTTCCACAAGTCCCAAGCGAAGTCTTTTTCATCCCCTCCCAGACAGGCTTGTAGCCTCCTTGGTGATGGAACGGAAATAGGATACATGGAGAGAGAATGACATGATAAACGAATCCGAAAGCTCGAGAATAGAAAATAAGGGGGCTTATTTGGTTTTTGGGTTGTTGTCGTTGGGATCGACTAAAAAGAGGCACGGCAAGGCGCAGGAGGCACGAGTAATAAAATGATAGTATCAAGTAGTAGATGTAGACAAGTAAGTCTGAGTTCGTAACGCCAGAGCCTAAAGAAGACACGTTACAAGATTGTTCCTGCCCCTCGCTCTGAAGCCTGAAAGGGCCTTTTTAGTTTTTGTGCCTCTTTTTAATAATCGTGCCTCCTACACTAAGTCGTGCCCAGCCGTGCCTCTTTTTAGTCGATCAAAACGTTGTTGTGCTGCGTTAGTTCTCAGACGGCAGTGATAACGTAAGTAATGTGTCAGTATACAGATGAGTTCTCAGATGAGATTTACTTCACTTTATACTCTCCGATCTTGGAGGTCAATAAAATATTTGAATTTGAATTTTGAATTTGAGATTGGACGTAGCCTATACGCTACGTCGGATATGATCTCGATAACTTTTCCGCGAGATAAGCCAGTGTGACGAAAGATTTGATGGGATCTTAAGATAAGAAGATTTACTTTCCTAAAAGCACAACGGGCCATGGAAACAACAAAACAACACCAAAACAAAATCATAACCTCAACACTAATTACAAAAGACTTTCCCTGTAGATCATGGCCACCTTAAGGAATCTTCTCAAATTTCTAACATTACTAACTTGACGTTTCAAAATTTGTTTAAACCTTTCCTCCCCCCACACCATTTCCCCAAATATTTCCTTCCTCAGATCTCTTAACTCCTGACTGAATGTGTTGATCTTTCTAATACAGACTGTCAAATGCAGTAGATATTCGGTGTATGCCGAACTCCGTAAAGATTATCACCGTAATGTATGATATTGTGCCAAGTGTGGATGACTAACGCTAACTAGAAAATTGCTAATTTCACATAGAAATTAATGGTATTTTCGAAAAAAAAAACAAAAACATTTTGAGCTGTTTCATCGGGAAAAAATCATTTCTAGTAGGAGTTGTGCTTTAACCATCAGATATAGAAATTTTTAAAATGACAGATTTAATATTTGTGTACTTTATAGGTTGTTTGCAACTATGTTGGTGTCGGCGTACTGGCATGGTGTGTATCCTGGGCATTATTTATCACTTTGTTCGGCCGCCTTCGCTGTGGCCGCAGAGGATGTGTTCGCAAAGAAATATAAAGACCAAGTAAGTAATATCAGAAATCGGCGAATCCGACCATGAAAAGTTTCGAATCCTAATCCAAGGCTAGGTACGAGCCCGAATCCTAATCCACCTTTTGATGCCGAGGATTCGAATCCGATCTTCATAAAAGTCAGATCATTTAAACCGTACAGGTTACAGTTTAAAAATCAGAGTTGATAAAAAAGCACTGATGCCTAAGGCAATGCGACAGTTTATTAAACGATGTAAACCGTATTTCCCGTTTTCATGTGTGCTTGTCATAGTACGAGTTTCCTCTCGGAACTAGGAATGAATTTGGGGCTCGTTAAGCATGATAACTTAAGCACAGTGCATACAAAATGGGAAAATATAGGAATGGGAGCGGATTCGTAACATTCAAGGTTTGGAATCCGAGTCCGAATCCGAATGTAGCAAGGAGAAGAATCGAATCCGGCCAAAAGGACGAAATCCGATTCGGGTTCGCATATCTCTGAGTAATGCGATAGCAGCGAACTAGGAGTTTTCCTTCATAGAGAGACTGCAGCTTGCCGAACGGAAACGGTTATTTCTACATCGCCATCTATGAAAATAAACACAAATTTAACGTTGTAAGACATAAGTTGTGTTTTTGCAGATACCATGGTATCTCTTACTACGGTAACTGGATCTGCAAATAGTCGTTTTTGCAGTTATTGTGGTATCTGATATACGGTTGCTCTGCAAAACGACAATTGCCGAAATTGCGCTTTTCGAAGTTATCCCAAGAATAAAACAGTCAAAGTCAAAGCACTAAGTGCTAAACTTCTTTCTCGCCAATTTCACAGAAAATTGATGAAAGTGAGGTGACTTTTCCAGATACCACGACGAGTTACTACGGTTGGACTGTGATATCTCAAAATCTGATACCACGATAACTGCAAAAACGACTTTAGACCGTGGTATCAGATACCATGGTATCCGCGAAAACGCAACTATAGAATTTGTCAAATTGGCGTTTGTTAGCTGTTCTGAACCTTAAAAGTTTAATTGAAAAGCCAACTTATTTCTGTGTCGTTGATTGAATACCGTACACTAAATTATTTGGATTCCGCTAAGGGAATTTTTTTTTTCCACTATCTGCTCACTGCTCTAGATATTACGTTCAGATTATCTGCGGTCCCCACAACGTAAATTCTACTATGACCCGGGAAGTTTTAATCTCAACACCAACGCGGCTTTTCGACTTTTCAGTTCACAAATCTTTCTCGTAAGGACACAGATACGAGCGCATAGAGGTACCACAAATCACACGGAAATTTCACTATAGGCATATTCTCGCCGTTCCCCGAGGACTCCAGCTGAGGAGTCCCCGCGTTTTTGTTTGTCCCGGGGACTCACTCCCCGTATTCTCGCGAGTCCTCACCGACGGGGAGTACTCCGATTATCATCACCATCATCGTAAAGGACTCCCTTTCAGATTTGGAGGGGAATCAATTTTTGCTGGTGTTGGTGCAATGTAAAATTAATTTTAAAAATATCAGAATAAACAAACTAAAAAATAAAGTGGATATAGAATAATTTTGTCTACTACATATTTTTTGTGTAGAACAAAATACAATTTCGAAGCATTCCCCTGTTCTCGCTGTTTGTGTAAGCGGAGTCCGCATGGAGTGACTCCCTCTATTCTCGCCGTTTCCTTCGATTCCCCGAGGAGTCCTCGAGGAACAGCGAGAATACGCCTTATTTGAAAGTCGACTATTCGTGAATAGCGGAACAACGAAGTAACGCATTTTCAGCGGCTTTCAAGCCAATTTAAGTGAATAAGTGATGGGTAACTGTATTGTCCTATCCGAGCACTTTTCAGTTAAACTTTAAGTTGTTGAAAATGTTCTTGCGACCTTTTCTTGATTGTTTAATCATAGTGTTAATCAGAAATGAGATCTTGAAGGTTTCGAACTTTGACCATAAAATAAGTATCACCCCCTTTTGGGCAGGTTTCCTAAGGGCTATTACCGCAAATATACGTTTCCGTTGGGTGTAACTCTCTGTACTCATCGGTCGTCCTGGTTAGCTGACGCGCCGCTGCCGTACATTTGTTGCGTTTTTGAAGATACCATGGTATCTGATACCACGGTCAAAAGTCGTTTTTGCAGTTATCGTGGTATCTGATACCACGGTCAAAATGTATTTTTGCAGTTATCGTGGTATCTGATACCACGGTCAAAAGGTATTTTTGCAGTTATCGTGGTATCTGGCCAGTTATCGTGGTATCAGATATTCAGATACTACGGTCCGACCGTGGTAACTGGTCGTGGTATCTGGAAAGTCATCTCACTTTCATCAAATTTTGTCAGATTTGTGAGAAAGAAGTTTAGCACTTAGTGATGTAACTGGATATCAGTTTTTCTTTTGGGATGACTTCGAAAAGTGCAATTTCGCCACTAGTCGTTTTTGCAGAGCACCGTGTATCAGATACCACGATAACTGCAAAAAGGACTAATTGCAGATCCAGTTACCGTGGTAACAGATACCATGGTATCAGCGAAAACGCAACTATTGTTTTACCTTGGCTTTCTTGGTAGCGGTTCAGTTTTTAACAAGAAGGCATAAGGACTATTCATTTATTTCTTACCCAATGTGTCATGTAGCGGTCAGTGATTTAAAAAGTTAAAAAACTTCGATATGGAACGTTTTTGAGAACGTACGCCAGTTGTCTACCTGGAAAATTCGGTAGTTGTGTGAAAGTTCTATATTGTCAAAGAAATGTGACTGAATTGGGAATCTTGCCTTCGATACGTCAGAATTCCGGAGCGAAGGCTGCGAATAGTTTTGCGTTTAAATCATCGTACGGTTCTTATACCTCTTTATCATTTGACTTAAAGAATCTTTGATAGTTAAATGTGAGATACTGACTGTTCGACGAAGAGTTAGCGTTATCTGAGCCGTGATCCAGACGGATGGATTCAAATTTTAGTTCAAATAAAAAAAAAATGGAAATCTGAATGGATAACATAGCCTAGTCATCATGCAACGGTCGTTTGGTATCCGGGACACGTTGAAAAGATGCACAGTTTCTTGTTGGTTTTATTAGGTTTTAATGTGAAATTTTATAGAAGGCTAATGGAGATGAAGAAACACCTGTTAAATATTTTAAAAGATTGATAGGTGTAAGTAAAAATTATAAGAATAATTTTGTGGAGTCAAGTCTAGCATGAAAAGTGTGAAAAATGGCTACGCGGGAATAAAAGAAAAATACCTACCAAACTGCAATAGAAAACAGCCCAAGATGGACCGGAGTTCCATCAGTTTCTAGCGCCCTCTGTCAGCTGCCCTGCCCTCCCCCTTCCGTAGACCGTGTCTAGTCTGGGAATTCTGTCTCGTATATTCGTAGGGAATCTCCCTATTAGCTTCCTTTGGAACTCTGTTGAATTGAGCTTCCAATTGTTTCCGGCTTAGCTTTCCAGGCTCGAAATCCTTCGGACTATGGGCTATCTTTCCATCCATTTCAGCGACAGGCAATCGAGTTATTGTCGGAGATTTGGCGTGTAAAGCCGCGAGTAAGAAATCAGAAAAGCGGTGGCAAAATTCGAGAGTAAGATGACGCCAAAGGCTTGGGTCTTGAAAATTAAAGGACCCCTCTCACTACATACTTACAGTATTTTAAAATATTTGGATACTTTAAAACTAGGATGTGCTTTCAACAAAGAACCAACAGTTTCGGCTGTTTCAGGCCATTTCCGAGACCCATTGACTTACAACGAAAACAGGGAAAAAGTTTAGATAACCTGTTTTTCTGATTGAAAATCTTCTCGAAGACAACCGTCGACAGCGTGGTACACATCGAAGGTAGCAAAACACGGCAAGTGAGAAAATCAGGGTGGTTTTGTTAGAGGGTTTAGAATGCACCGTACGAAATTGGGGTCTCCAGGTTTAGAAATGTATGGAGTGATTATGGAAGTAGGTTGCGTTAGTATTATAGGTAAGACAGGTCTTTCAATGAAACTGTCATACCCATAATAACTGAAGCAACCTACTTTCGAAATCGCTACGCATCCATCATGTATGCATGTATGTATATATTTATTTCCCATCTGATGAAAACAGATGGAGTATAAGATGAAAAGAAAAAGAAAAAACTACGTGAGAATGCACTAACACAAGAAAAACGAAAAACGAAATGGATATCTAAGTTCAAAAGACAAAACTATTGCCTCAAAATAGTTGCCCAAGGATGAGCAACAATATGCTCACCCTCTAACAATGTATATTGTTAGAGGGCACTGAATAATGTTTCTTCTACTATGTTGACTACATTAAAACTTACATAAAAATACACAAGGCTTTGGCTGTTGTCTTCTTTCTGCTTGTCCTTTACCCTGGATGACACACTTGGCAATATTTGCGTAACCGGTCTTTTTTTTACCAATAGCATATCGAAACTTCAGAAGTAGGCCCTTTAAACCCGGACTCATTGACTTTACACAGGGGGGGGGGGGGGGGGGGCTTAAAGAGTGATGTCAGCTTCTTCCTGCCAGTTGGGTTCGACGTTTGACAGGATAAAATCGTAAACCAACCAAGGATGACGGTAGTATTGGAAAATAACATTGTGAAATAGGAAATTTTCCGTTAAGATGGTTCAAACATGGAAAATCAGTAATGCAAACATAACTATATTTGATCATTTGTCTGAACAAATTATGCAGGTATTAGGCATTTGTCTGGTCCATGGTTTTAGAAGATGAGAGTGGATACTGGAAATACGAGTAGAAGATATCCGACCCTCGTAAACTGTAGAACAACTATAATGAAACTTGTTTTCGGCTTGTTAAAATTGAGTTAGGGTTTCGACTATTAGTCTACGCTACACCGAATAAAGGCTGTTTGTTATTCATGATCTTGAAAGGTTCGAGCGGAGAAACATTAAATGTCGGTGGAAGATACCTCATAAAACTGTGGCTCGTTACTCGTAACATCCGACTAAAAATTTTATCCGTGATCGTATGAGTAGTAACAGGTCATTTGAGGGCGAATTTCACGACCTCGAAAATTAAGAGTTCATTCTGACAATCTCAGAACATATTGCTGCCGTACCTCAAACCCATAATATATGACTGAGAGTAAGAATCTCGAGGCACAATAGTTTTAAACATACGACTTTCATTCTGACAGGATCAAAACATACGACTAAGAATACGAGTTTCCGATCAAGACAATCGGTCTTGTAGATTTCCGTCCTTCACCTACGCATGTCATTTATCCCTAATCAATTGCTTCGAAATATTGAACAAATTATTGTGTTTTTCTTGGCAGATGGCAGTTGTTGCTTGGCAGCCAAGCAACTAATCCGCTGAGACCATCAAGAAAAGATATTGTTTCCGCATGTATCTCTAGTCCCATTTCAAAGCACAAATCCACGTGAGAAACAAACCTCTAATTTCTACAAATTTCCCTTTTTGCCGGATTTCGGGAGAATTACTTGTCCGGGACAAAAAAGTTCAGATATGGTCTAGTATGTTTACCCGTAAATCCAGTCGATAACCGACTTTAGAAAAATCTTTTACTCTTACCAAATTCCCGGCTTTGGCCGGATTCCGGGCGAACTACTTTTCCGACAAGAAATCAAGTTCAAACGAATTAATACGTCTCTTTACCGCCAAATTGAATATCCAATGAACTTCAGGAATAAATTATACTTTTTCAAACTTTCTGGCTTTGGCCGGATTCCGAGTGAACTACTTCTTCGGTAGTATATTAAAGTTTAGAGATGGATTCAGCATGTACTTTCCCGATGAAAAATTATCTCAAAATAGGAGTACGTAGTAGTAAGAAAAAGTAACATGCAGTATCGCTGATGCTACTACATGCTTCTCGGCCAAGACTACCGTGTTACTGCATGCTACTACATGCTTCTCGACCAAGACTACCGTGTTACAGCATGCTACTACTTAAGCTTATCCAACGCTAAACATAAATGTGTAAAAGCATCTATACTACTACATACTACTACATAATACATACTACTTGTCGAAGCATTTGCAGAGAGTAGCACTGATGGTCTTTCATACTCTTGATAAAGTCGCTCCGGAGTTGCACATACGATTCTTTGTTACTACATAGCACTACGTTTTCGGAGCTATAGTAGTATGAGTGATATTCTGGTATTGCATATGATTCATAAAACTATATACACCTACATACTCCTTTATAAGACTGCCTCAGTTTGAATCAATTTCGCATGGAAGTAGTTTGAGTCGATCGTTCCGTGGTACCGGTAAGAGTAGTAGTATGGGTGATACTTCGTGATATTACGAATATTCCATAGCATTGAAATCAGAACTTGTAACAGACCTGGAGTTGCTAGAAATTTATCACTGCATTCCACTGTTTTGCAAGTGCCTCTTTTTCTGTAAAATGTGAAATATTTCATAAAGTGTTTCCGCAGTTAAACTGTATTATCTAATACTAAAGCATTATCACAAAAATTTTGAGAGTGCCTGCCCTTAACCTATACATTTTTAAGAAATCAGTCAAGTTTCTATATTAAGAATATTGCAATACAATAGTTATACCAAGCTCGATATGCGAGCTCACATAGGGTGGAGCAGAAGAGAAAGAAGGTATTAAGAAAGTAAGTCAGATAAAACTGGTGCAGGTGTGATTTTAAAACAATATTCCCGGTTTCAGCAGTCTACCGAGCTTACGACAGTTCCAGGACTGCCTCCTCCGATTCGCACGGAACTGACCTGACCCGATCTGGAACTTTCATTTCTGATTGATATTATTGCCCTGCCGGCAAAAATCCGCCCGGTAACCGGTTAATTATTTTATTAAAGACTACTATATTTAGCAGCTTTAAGTAGTTGCATGGAATCGTATGCAGGGGTATGGAGTACAGGCGTAGCGATACCATGGAATCGTATACAGTGGTATGGAGTATAGACGCAGCGATAGCATGGAATCGTATGGAGTACAGACGCAGCGAGTTCGGAACAGGTTTCCCACGCACCACGTAGTAGCATGAAATACTACATTCGGACTCAGTAGTATCCGAATACTATGAAGTAGTATAGTAGTATAGAAGTCTACGAAAAAGTTGCATTATTACTACATATTACGACCGGGGGTAGTAGTATCATGCTACTACAGGCCCCGAAAATTTTTCATCGGGTTAACCTCTGCGTCGAACCTTCAATCAACTTCAGCAAAAACAAAAAACTTTTCCTTTCACCAAATTTCGGTTTTGGCCGGATTCCGGCCGAATTGCTTGTCTGGTGATATAGTAAAGTTCAGATTTGCGTCAGCGTGCCTTTGTCTTCTAAATCGAATATTTGATTAGCTACTACACAAAAATGTTCTTTTACCTAATAATTTAAAAATCTCTCCTCGCCCCTGATACGATATGATATATGATATGATAAAGATTTATTACCTGCAAAAACTGTACAAGTACAATAGGGGGCAGAGTATGAGAGGAAAAAAGAAAGAAAGAAGAAAAAACAACAAAATGCAATTTACCACGAATATATACAACGGATTCAATACACTCAACATTCATCTATTATATATAATTTCCAATTTAAGACGTTCTCTGAAGAGTCACCCAAGGGTGATCTAGAGTCCGGAACTTATTTTGAAAATTAACAACTCTCATAGGAACAGCAACAGCCTGGTCTATCAGACCAAATCTTTTAATCACATACTGGGTACTGGACCGCGGTGGTAGCCCAAGCAAATAAACAATAACTAAAAACGGGAAGTCAGCTACGATATTCGTCAGCAATATTTTAGCCCTTCTTAACAAGGGTCCTCGTCAAGCTAGCAGAACAAAACTGCGATCGAATTAAAATCATATAATCAATGGCGTACGATACTAGCAGTTTGTAAATTATTTTATTTTCTATCTTTGTTTTCTTTACGTGATTGATTTGACATACACACATACATACAAAAGGTCATAAAACAAACATTTTCGCCGTCCTTTCAGATTTTTCTGTTAGTTTCGCTCTATTTATTTTTTGAGGTTTTAACTGTCGTCCTTGTCCAAATCTTTAACCCGTTGCTCATCTTTTCAAATCAGCTATTTAGAAGAAGAAGCATTTTTTTAAATTGAAGAAAATTTCGAAACAGAATGTTCTGGCCCTGTCTTCGCTTAGCAAATTCGCAAATCATTATTATTGTAGATTCTTTTCTCATAGTACAAGAAGTCGTAGTTAATAAATAAGTAAAAGCAAAATATAAAAAAAAGTCATTACTGGCAACAACAGAAACTTACGAAACTCAAGAATTGGGGAAAACACATGGATAAGTTCCACAAAGTAGAGCTTGCGCTGAGTTAAGTTAAATCAACAGATTCTTTCTGTCAGGTATCCTACAACTTTTTCATTTTTGGTGTTGGGATTAATGTCCATCCTCTCGTCACGCTTTCCATGAAATGCTGCTGTCTTGGGCGGTTTCTAATCCGGATGTGTTCTGAAGCTTCGAAAAAAGTAAAGTAGAAAGTCATGCTTTTCTGCAGCTCCATTTGGTCGTCTGAAAGGCGCTCTTACACTTCTGTCTGACGGTTTAGCAATTCAAATTCTTTCTTTCGGAATCAACAAGCCATTTCTTGTTTCTCGACAAACTAGAAAACACAAAAGGGATACGCTTGGCAAGTCGTTCCCACCCCATGTCCAGATGAGATGTTGTCGTGTGAATTGTGTGTCTGGGTCGGAAGCTGTCGTATCTTCTTTGGTGAAATTGGTGACGGTATCTTTGTCGTTTTTTGAAAGCCTTAGCTGAATTTGCTTATCTTTTATTTTTGGTTCTTGTCGAATTTTTGCGGCCTCCAGAGACGTCGCTAGTTATAGGATTGCGGCGAGATTATTTAAATAAGCACGGCGTTATAGACTTCCGAAAGTGGAGTGCCGTCTACTGTCGGTGCTATACTGGAAGACTGTTTTTATTGTCTGCTGAAATGACAGAATACGAAAAGTGTTGAAAGGAAAATGAGAAAACCCCAGAAGAAGAAAACCCACGTGTAGGTGCTTATGAAGAAATAAAGCCAAGTGGATCAAAATGAATAAACTGGAATTTATTAATGGATCTGACATTTTTATAACGACATTTATGGCCTTGCGTTCAGAGGAATTTGTTAAAGAATCTGACATTCTTATAACGGCATGTATGACCTTGTGTTTAAAGGGTCCCAAGGACTGTCGCAAAGATCAACTTTCTTCTATAGCTCCATTCCTTCTAATCCGGTGGTATCATATATATTCCACCCATCCTACTTTTTACGGATTTTAACTTTTACGACGTGGCTGTTTTCCGATACGTTCGGTCTCGGGATCAGTATTTGCGTTTTGGACCATTTTCTCCGTAGATGCCCGAAGCTTTCTGATTTAAGAAAAATTTATTTAAATGGTGTCCTGTTGTCACTTCCTGAAATTTTTAATAATGTTAAACCCACCTTCATTACTTGAGTGGGTATTTATGTCGATAAATGTTTAGAATTAAGAAGAATTCCGAGCGTTTAAGTTATATTTTTGTTGTTATTTTGTTTATAAATGAACCCTCATTACGCCAGTGCTCCTATTAGTCGGCATAACCTGGATCAAACTTCACCTAAGGTAGGTTCGTTTAATCCTACGATTATACCTCCTGGAGCACTGGCTCCATTCGAGTTTATTTGAGATTTTAGAGCATGATGTTTGCTGTATGATTGTACATGGCCCTTGGGCTTTAAATACACTGATCTATCAATCTATCTATATCATTGGATCTGATATCAAGGTAACTGGATCTCCAATTTGTCGTTTTTCTAGTTAGGATGGTATCGGATACTGTTTTCGCGTTGCAAAAGTGACAATGCCAGAGTTCGTGCTTTTATAAGAAGTTCCTCACATCACAAGTTTCAAACTTCTTTCCCAACAATTTGACAACAACCTAGGCTCTTTTGTTTGGTTACGATGAAAGTGAGACGAGTCTTCAGATGGTGTCAAAGGTTCAACATGGTATCTTCAAAAATGGATAGGAAACTGCTTCACTTCTTGTATCGGGGGATAACCAGGGGCGTCTTTTAGTGCAGGGGGGGGGGGGGGGGCTCGCAGGGGACGGTGAGAATATGCCTTATGTCTACAATATGAAAATGTAAGAATCACAATTAACCTGGATTTTAGGGGATCGTCACTAAGCGAATTTGTGCGAAGAAACACGCTACTACACGAAAATAATACCCTGTGTGTTGATTAGATGGGGTTTGTTCGGTCTGGATCTCATGATTAAGTATGCAGTTCAAGGTTCAAGGTTTTATTATTTACAACAAAACAAAATAACTAAATATCAGGAAGTTACCCGGCAGAGAGGGACTCAACAAATGCTCGGGCAACATACAAAAAAGAGAAGAAAATTCAACCAATAACAGATTAAGAGCGCGCCTATATCATAACAGCGTGAACAACAAGAAGAAAGAAAAACATGAAAAACAATAAGAGATTATAAAGCAACTTACCACGTCAGATCGAAGTAGAGTTAGTAAGTATACAGTATCCTTCTTTGAAAACTTATCTGAACTTTAGGCCTTTTTAAGGTTTCGATTTTCGACCTCAAGAACATTCAAATGGAAATGATAAATTAAGAAATGACAAGTGAAGAAGACCAAAGTATTCAGCTTTCTTTTGATATGAATGACATCAAACTCCCTTGGTATAATTACCTATCTTATTGCGCAAGTTATTTAGATAGATAGATAGATAGATAGATAAATCTTTTTATTCGCCAAAAACTTATCGTGGCTAACGCCAAATTTGTTTGGTATAGTCAGTTAATATGTAAGCGTACTTCAACAGTCATAAATAACATTAAAAATGAATAACATCTCAATTTACCTCGTTAAACAACTTCACAAAAGACGGAACAAAACTCTTTTCGAACCTCTGGAGGTTACATTTAGTTGGCTGCAATTTTTCAACCGCAGTAGCTACCTTGCGAGGGAGCCTTCTCGCCAGCTTTTTAGAAGGAAAAATATTTTTGTTTCTGTTCGGGTACTTCGGACTGTCCATGAAAATAACACAAATCTGTCGCAGTACTTTGGACACGCTAAATTGGCCGTTTCGCAGTACAAAAACAGCTGATAAGATTAAAACTAGTATAGAGTCAGTGGTCTTTAGAGGATGCAGAGGTATTCCCGATGAAAAATGTGTAGCCTCCGTAGTAGTATGATAGTAGTACGAAAACGTTGCACCTAATACTATGTAATAGCAAACAATACTATCATTTAATGTGCCTCAGAGTGGTCCAATCTTATGTAGTAGTATTCAATAGCATCCTGTCTTGCCATAGTAGCATCCGGTCTTGCTAATAATAGCATATAGTAGCATGCAGTAATACGGTAGCTTTGAAGTAGAAGCATGTAGTAGCATCGTTAGTACTGCATGCTACTTTTTCGTACTACTTCATAGTACTATTTTTAGATAATTTTTTCATCGGGTTGCTGAGCAAAAAAAGCGAAAAATAAAAAAAAAATATTTTGAGGCTTTAATTAACTTGTTGGCGCTTGTTACTATGCAGGCATATTTGTTTTGTTAGAATTAAATTTCATCATATTCTTCTGCGCCGTCCGGAGTTCGGTGACGCCCGAAGTGACATACCTCTGCTGTAAATTTAAGAAAAAATCCAAAGGCTCATTTTAGCACATAAATGCATCACTAAAGGGGCAAAACAACATATCGGATAGAATGTTTATGGGAAATAGACTGCGACAGTAGGTTAATACTCTTATCTACAATCTTGTCTTGCGCCGGATAATAATCCGGCCGGATTCCGGTGAAATCGGAAATTGGAGGAGTTGTTTGCAAGACTGTGCTGCTAAAAGCATGCTAAATCAAGCATGCTATAATTTATGTCTACATGCTTGGAAGACACGCCGGAATTATTAAATTGAGAAAGAAAGCATTGAAAAATTAAATAGTAGGCTGTCGCCGAAATTCACCACTTTAAGTTGCGGCCCGGATGAATGGATCGGCTAGAAGTGAAACGTCCACAACAGTTCCTCGCTTGCGATCCCGTCGAATCCTCCTCCCTTGTTTTCCGGAGAGAAGAGGGATTGCTTTTCTGTTTACTCCTCCGTCTCCCCTCTGACTATTTTTCTGCAGTAAAAAATATCACACCAGATTTTCTTAGCCAGTCGGAAAGCGAGCCTTTCCTGGACAGACGGTGACGTCCGTCTTTTTGGCAAACACTTTTGGGAGCTCTTCCAAAAGTGTTAGATATTGTAGATTCAGAAATAGATTAAGGCAAGGTAAGTTAAGGTACAATTTTAATGGCAAATATAAACAAACCTGGTGTTTCTTAAAAGCATCAGACATGCCAGTGGCATAAAAAAACGACGCTTCACTAATTGCGTTCCTTCTGTACTATTTCATTCTGTCGTCACTCATGTTCTGCGAAAGAAGGAGATTAAAAAGATGAGATCATGTTATTTTAAATATGCAAAGCACCTGCTCCACTTGTCGAAATTATGTCATAACCATACATTGACGGAGAAATTCAAAATTCAAGATGCAAGTGTTACCCTTTTGGATGTTTCGTCATCACTTTCAAAACTCATGGACAACAAGGCCCAACCAGCACACGATTTCGTCCACTGCTTCCTGACCGAAGATTAAAAATTAATTGTCTTTTTCTGTGTGTATATATGTGTTTTATTTATTTTCTTTATTTTCGTCATTAGTCGCGTTTTTTGCAATCGCTTGGAAAGAAAGTTGCCGTTTTTTTGCGATCGACTGTCGACTGGAGGTCCAGTCGATCCGTTTTTTGTCGCTTGACTGGAGATCGACTGGGAACAAAGTCAACAGTCGATCCGATGCACCTTTCTCTTGGAGGTCCAGTCAAACTTGGTGCCAAATTTTGAAAACTGAAACATGTGGACCCAAAAACGTACAATTTACACCTCAGGAAGCGCCAGTACTGCAGCAGTTTCAGAGACTGCCGAGGGAAGAGTTGTGGGGATGGACTGATTTATTGACTGATTTAGACCGTTTTTCGAAGGCTTGTTCTCGCTCCCCTATCAAGCGACAAAAAACGGTCAACTGGATGAACCCGGGAACAAGTCCCAATCGCCAGTCGATCTGTAAAAAACGCGACTATTTACTCCGCCTTTTCGAAATGGCGGGTCATGAATAAATTACTTACTTACTTACTTTTCTGATCGGTTCGTAAAAATTATTAATACAGTTCTAGCCTCAGGCATTGTAAAGAAAGAAACAAACGAACAACTATCACACATCAACACTAAAATTTAAGTAAGGACAACACGAGAATTTACGACAACAGACATATGAATTGAAAAATGAAGAAGGTTTGCGACATGGGTCTGATCTTCCTCCGAGCACAAACAAAAATGAATCAATTAAATCAGACAGAAGAAATATAATTGCTAGGTAACATAAATCTTTTTAGAGCTCTTTTAAAAACTTTCCTATCTTCGGACACTCTTAACAGTTTCAGGCTATGAGGATTATTAGTTGCCTTTTTTTTATATACCGTCACGAGTCACCTAATCTTTGGTCAGGACTATATTTGGAACATTGTTGAGACGTACTTACTTTAAGCGCAGAAACGTAGTACTTGTGATTTATTAGAGTAAAAATTTTCTTGAGTATTTACTGCCTGTCACTTAAAATAACTAGGTAGGCTACTTGTAAAATAACTAGGTACTTGACGCCTCTAAGTAGGCTACCAATCAATCTGCAAGTTCTGTCTCAAGCACATTTGCCATAGATCTAACTGTTTTTCAGATTAAAATGCTTCTTTGGTGTCATTTGTCTAACATTAAAAGAGTCCAGAAAAAAGATGAGTCTTTGAAGTACATCGCACACTTCGTAAGAACCCTACTAGATGGCAGGAGCTCCATTTAAGCTGTGAACACTCTTTTCTCAATGTGTAGTGTGAACAAATCAAGGAGAGCGAAAATTACTTAGCTGTTTTAGAATAAAGTAAAAATAAAACTTTTGGCAGTAACTATTTGTTTGAAGGAATTTTTTGTTGTTGGTTTATAACTTTTTTCTGTTCAAAGAACTATTAAAAATAAAATTAAAAAGAAAACAGGACGCAGCCTAAATCATATCAAGACTTTTAAGCGTGTATCCTCCAGCCTTCAGAGATCGTTAAGAATAATGACAGACCCTCGCTCACTCGCCTACTTGTTTCGAATTTTTTGCGTTTAAGTATATGGAAAATGTATTATGTAAGAAAAGCTCACTGCAGTACCGATTTATGGCTTCAAAAGCCACCTTGTGGTGCGATTCGGTTATGATCTGTCAGAATCTAAAAAAAAAAAAGTATTGCTAAATCTTTATGTTTATATTTAGCATATTTACATTAGCAACAGAACATAATTTCGCAGGAAGAAAATGTAAAATAGTGTTCACGATAATCGACTGGTGTTAGGTCTTCCTCGTTCTGTTACATGCCAGCTCCGTGATTTATGAACTATTTACCAAGATGGATATGACTTGGCAGATACAGTGTCACTGAAAATAGTATATCCCCCCCCCCCCCCCCCCGTCTTCATCGCATCACCCGATGAGACTATCGTACTTCCTAAACTTTAACCGTTCCCAAGCAACTTTATTTAGTTGTCTTTGATAGCTTTGAGTCGTTTTCTTAACTCACCTTCCCTAGCTTTTGCCGTGAAAGAAACACAGGTCCCCGAGGTTCTCGATTCTGATTCTAAACGGAAAATGACCGGAAATGCTGTGTGAAATAATAAACCAATAGAAATATGGATATCGATGTTTATAACGGCCGTTAGTACCTGCATAAGCATCTTATTACTACTTACTAACCACGGGCGAAACTTTTAACGATTCACTAAATAGGGAGAATGAGTAGTATTATTTGTTCGATAGATCTTATAGAGCGTGTTCCAGCCTACTTACCGTAGTTACTACGCATGACGTCACGAATTCTGGCTTTTGGCTGTCAAGGCTGGAACGATTTTTCTATTTTCCAGCAGAATATCCTGCCACGGGCGAATCCGACCAATTTCGTTACAGAGATCCGTAGTTACTACGCTCTCGAGCGTGGTAAGCAAATAGTTATTATTTGGAAAAGGTTGGCACGGTCAGCGTAGTAACATTTGGTGAGGTTGGAACGGAAATAGTAACCAATACTTACTATTTGTAGAAGGGTGGAACACGCTCATAGACAGATCTTTTAAACTTTTGGTATGTTTGTGATATATCAAATGTTTTGGATTAATAACAACACCGAGTTGCCCGCTGTCAATAAACAAACTCAACTTCGCTCTCTCTCAACTTCCGATTATCTGACTCTCTCTAATGTCCATCCACTATGTTACTTGATAACAGGCTTCCCCTCCCAAGATGGATGCTGTCTGTCTAACGGATCCTGTCGGACAGTTCCACCCCAACTGCTATCTCTTGCCTTTTGGCAGAAATTCGGGGAGTTCGTGTTTTGCGGGTTCGACCCAGTTAAGTGTTATAATTTGTTTGGATATGTATTAGGGTTGTAGTCGGACGCTTTTTCGCATTGGAGCTTTTGTGTTCCGTTTCAGACGGAAATAAGGACAAGACATGTAATAGGCTGTAGAGCTACCCGATGAAAAATTTGTAGCCTGCGTAGTAGTATGGTAGTGGTACGAAAAAGTTGCATTCAATACTATGTAAAATCAAAGACTACTATCATTTAATGTGCCTCAGACTGGTCCAATCTTAAGTAGTAGTATCCAGTAGCATCCTGTCTTGCCATAGTAGCATCCAGTCTTGATAATAGTAGTATATAGTAGTATACAGTAACACGGTAGCCCTGAAGAAGAAGCATGTAGTAGCATCCGTTAGTACTGCATGCTACTTTTTCGTACTACTTCATAGTACTATTTTGAGACAAATTTTTCATCGGGTAACATAGCACATAATGACGTGTAAAAGCAGCCATAATTTAAGTGTTGTAAGCTTTGGTCTAAGCGTGTGTCCTGTTTTTAACAATTAAAAAAGGAAATACAAGGAAAATAAAAAATAGAGAAAGGAAAAACTCGAACTTCAATAGATAAAAATAATATAGCATATGCTCTAACATATTGTCCATTAGTTCGTGTTTACGTACTTGTTCTTTATTAAAATATTCCGTTGACTACACAACTTCAGACACTTGAAAAGAAAATTGTTTGGATTTTTCCCAAGTTTACAAAGTTCATACCTTAACGTCCCCTCGCTTTCCACACTTTGTCCCAAGTGCATTCGCAACATTGGTCCCTAGGCAAGCATACAATATTTAAGGCAATTTAATGCTGTACACGAAGTCGCCGATGAAAAACCCCTCGGTCTGTTTTCTCTTGTCGAAAATACGCAGTTGGTGGTTTTGCGCCGGAACGAAGTCAAGGAAGATTGTATTTCTGGAAACAAACAGAAGCTACAATGCCAAAGTCACGTCTGCTATTAATGACCCTTAGAGGGCAAAGAGTTACGATTTGTTCTCAAAAGCGGGTAATTTTCGAATCCTTTCTGAGCTCAGGACTTCTGAGGATTTAAAGGACACATCGTGCATGACTGTGATTCGTTCTACTCCAGTGATTTTTCCATCCATTCTCGTTCCCGAGATTCTCAACTTCAAAAGTTTATCCTATCTCCTCTGTCAGCAATACACTGATTATTGCGCTTGCCACGATTTTGTCTCTTTACGTGGCGTATCAGGTGCCAGACCATTGTTCCGCGGAGCTGTTGCTGTCGGAAGACCGTTTATGCACATTTTGTCATGATTGCCAGCCAAGGCAAGGGGCATGGAAAGAGGCTAAAAACAGCCAAAGCCGTGTGTGATTGTTAGCATAGCTTAGTTGTAAAGTGGTTTACTATCTCCATTTGAGCAGAAACAAGTAAGATGCTCTTTAAAGGTGTTTGTAAAGGGGAGTCGTCTAATGTCCATATGACAGCCCAAAGGAGTAGGCTACATTGGGGGGAGCAAAGTTATATATAACATATATTAACATTTTAAATTAAAGGAGTGCAACTTATTGCATGTTGAACTCAAGAAGGTAATTTTTCATTCTGCTTATGGGAAGAAATTAAGAATCCAGGCAGTAATAACCAGTTGGTATTACTAAAATAAATTGTTGATAATAACATAGCAATAACATAGCGAACATGTATGTACGAACACCCAATAATTTATTTTTGTAACGTTGGACAAGCAGCAACTATTTGTCTTGTTCACGATCTGTGTATAACAAATAATTATGTGTATAACATAATCTGTGTATAACAAATATAACAACAAATTAAGTGTCTTTTTCTGTGTATATATGTGTTTTATTTATTTTCGTCATTTACTCCGCCTTTCCAAAATGGTGGGTCATAAATAAATTACTTTTTACTTTTACTAAATGCTATTCCATTCAAGCTTATAGCTTGCTTGGATTCTATTACGAGTACAGCCGCATCTTATAGTTCCATGACACTCGAAACGTGTCTGATCTGACATTCTTGGCAGGACTGGGGACACTAATACACATCCAATCCGTACGTCCCATTAGGCAAAAAGCATATTGGGACCACGAAGCCGCCACACTACTAGAATGATGGACTATTATCTTGATTGTCTTGGCGATGGATTGAGGAAGAAATGGATCTCCTCGATGACATAATTGGTTGACAATGATGAAAGAAAAAGGATAGCGTCGAGCCCCTTCCTAGAAAATTGTGACGAAGAACAGACTATTCAGTGCTGATTTTTTTTGTTTTTAACCTCGCCCAACTCGAGTGCAGCACCTACATTTCTTATACTGTGCCTCTCATGTCTTCACTTCCTGTCTTCTTGTCTACTTTGATTTTTCATGGACATTGTTTCGATATTTCTAAATATTTAAAATCTTGATGAAAAGCGGTCGAACCATTAATGTAAAGATTAAAAAAATCGAGGCGAAACTACAAAAATTACACAAAAAAGCTTGAACCACAGCGATAGGTATCCTTCGGTCATAGACACAAAATTTAATAACGAAAAAGAAAAAAAACACTCAAATTCATTTTACAGGAGGCTAACATCAAACCAATCTCACCTCAAACTCGACTTAAATTTTTGTTAAGTAAATGAACTACATATTTACGAGACTATACCATTGAAAAAATGCGCCGCGGGTACGGTAGACTCATTGGTCTTAAAAAGACTGAATCGGGCGGTGCTTGCGCGTCTATTCAATGCTGTTGTTTCTCCGAATGTGTGTTTATATTTACCCTCTGTGGTCCGTTCTTAGCGTTACTGAGCGGCGAAAAATCAGAACTTCGTACTTCAAGTACTGCAAGTTTCTTCTGAGATTGCCACTATGGGTCAGAAACACTTCAGTTTGTAATCGTAATCGGATTATTGACCCCGCACTACGTCTGGAGAAAATTGAAAAAAGAGCTCGAAGACGAGCTGCCAGAAATTTGTGTGAGTACACATTAACCCGTATTGTCTATGGTGACTTCTTCACTATTTACACAGCACGGGTAGATACTATGTTTTATTTAGGTAGATGTGTTATGTTCAATTATTTTTCTTCTTTTGTGTTTTCTTTTCTTTTATATGTACTCCTTGTTTTTCACTTTGTTGTTCACGGGCAAAAAAGTTTAATAAAAAAAAAAAAAAAATAATCAAAAAAAATAACTAAAACATGTTCTACGGAAAAGAAACGTGTTTTCTTCCTGTAAATCACAAAAAGGGATTTCATTTATTTTTTTTTTCATTTATTGCACATATATACAAATACGGTAGGCCTGCTAAAGGTTCAAGGTTATCTTTATTTACAAATAAATGTATCAGTAATCTGCTGCTGAGAGTAGAGCTCAGTGCATACGAAAAAAAAAAGTAAAACCAAAAATAACTTCTACATGATGAATCATACAGCTGTGGAGTATAAAGAATCAAATGGAGAAAACACACACAATACTATATTCATTAATGGTAAAACAAATAAGATGATAAAACAAACAAATAAATGTATCTTAAAACGTGCCGGTTCTTCGTACAGCCGGATGGAGGTGCGGTGCACAGCAGGGCACCATTTCAAAATGGCGGATCATAAAAAAAAAAAAAGCTGACAGTTTTCCCAAGTCCCAACCACAACACAGCATGTTTCGTATCCCTTGGAGTTTCTGTTGCATGCGAAAAAGCCGATTTGCGAAAACAGAATTTTGTTTAACAGACCTAAAGGAAACAGTAGAATATATCTTTGAAGTTTTCGAACAAGAACAAATAAGCCAAGTAGAACCTCCGTCTTTGGTCCCATGCACCGACTATGGATATCCCGATATAATTGAGCAAATATAGAGCTACATGCGGAGCTTGCAGTTGACGCACGTTTACTTCCCTCTTAGCCGCTGCGCATGTAAGAGGAAAAGATCGTAGCATTGCATGCGTGAACATGGCAAGATTAAGACAAGTTAACCAGACACATATCCTTCATGAAATACAAGCCATCTAAATGTGCGGCCGTCTGGGTTGTCTGGACGAAGGAAACTGAAGGGAAGGGCAAGGTGCAGACGCACTAAGTCCTTAAAGGACACCTGAACAATGAAACCATACTTGAACACACCATGGAGAATTCTTTTACAGACATGACCACGGAGACCATTCTTCTCCTGAGCGTGACATTTTGAAAATAGGGATGTTCGTTTCTGGAGGTTTGCACATGCAGACTCCAAGACAAAAAGCGCAATTCATTCAAATCTTGTACAGCGCTGGCCGGATCGTATTGGAATTTCTTCTAGAGATGTGTTTGGGCTTAACCGGTTAAAAAAATATTCCAGAAGAAGGGTTGATTTGAGACATTTGGTCATTTCTAAAATTGTTCGGTACTGAAATAAGGACAGATGCGAAATTGAGCAAAAATCATAGCTTGGAAACACTATTTCGTATTTGGATTGGGTTTTCTGCAGGCAATGTTAACGGAAGTCATGCATATAGGGATGATACTTGGTACTCTTCATTCAGGTGTCCTTTAAAAGAGAAAAGCATTTTATCAAAGGGAACGTAAAGGGGCGTATATAAGCCAAGTTGACTATTCATTGCAAACAACAATAGAAAAAGCAGGGGTCCTGACCATAGTCCTGTGCGAGCATGTTCTGGAACGGGATCGACTAAAAAGAGGCACGGCACGGAATAGTGTAGGAGGCATGAGTACGAAAAAGAGACACGAAATCTAAAAGGGCCCTTTCAAGCATCAAAATGAGGAGCAAGAACCATGTTCTAACGTGCCTTCTTTTAGGCTCTGGAGTTACAACCTCTCACTGACTTGTGTACTTGTACTACTGGCTAATCTCTTTTTATTATTCGTGCCTCCTGTGCCATGCCGTGCCTCTTTTTAGTCGATCCCGGTCTGGAACTCAAGACAGAGTTAGTGACAAAAAAAGAGAAAAGGGACGTTGCACGCTTCCGCTTTCAGGAGCTCGCTTGCTGATGCAGTTTCTCGTTTTATTATGCCATTTCCTTTTTTATTGCGCCTTCCTCGTTTTAATAGTCGTTCCGCCTGCCTTTTCTTTATAATAATAATAGTATAGTAATAATTTCTTTATGACCCATCATACACTCACAAAGAGAAAGACATAGTATAAATACAAAAAAAGAGGAAAAAGTAATATACGGAATGACATACTACCATACAAAATACAACACAAAACGAACTTCTAACCAACTAACCTAATAATGAAAAAAAAAACAAAAAAAAACAGCAGAACAAAACTAGAAGAAAAAAATTCCAAGGGTGGTTCAAGGGATTTTCTGACTTCTTTGAAAAAAGTCTTAGTTCCTTGCCTCGCACTATTTACTCTTCAACTTACAGTATTTTAAAATATTTGAATACTTTAAAACTAGGCTGTGCTTTCAACAAATTAACAAATAACCCACGGTTTTGGCTGTTTTAAGCCGTTCCGAGACCCGTTGACATATAGCAAAAACAGGGAAAAAATTTACAGAACTGATTTTTCTGATGGAAAAACTTCCCGCAGACAACCGTCAAGCGTGATACACATCCAAGGTAGCAAAACACGGCAAGTGACAAAATCAGCGCGGTTTTGTTAGAGGGGTTAGAATGTGCCGTATGAAACTGGGGTCTCCGAGCTTAGAAATATGTAGAGTGATTATGGAAGTAGGTTGCGGTAGTATCATAGGTAAACGCAGGTCCTTTAAACGATCGGCGACCTTCGGTTTGTCGCGTGGCCTTCACTGAATCTTTTTTTTTCAGTACCCAGCGTTCGTCACTGCGTTTGGCCTGATGTACAAGCACACCTTCTTTGCCTATTTTGGCGTTTCATTTCTCATGCTGGAGATTGGCAAGACTCTTATCTACTGGAAGTCGGTATACTTCTTTGGACACGTCATGGTGGCTATTACGTTTCTTGCAGGGTATTTTGGTTTCAAGAAAACTCAGTCCATGAAAACTGAGTAAGTCGTTCGATGGTGCTGATCAGTTTGACATTTGTGTGGAAGAATTTGAGGACCAGCTGAGATTTGAGTTGAAGGTTTCAGTTGAGGAATAGGCTGGTTGGGAAGAAAGGGTTTCAAGAGTTTTTTTTAGAAAATTGAGTCCGTGAAAACTGAGTAAGTTGTTCGACGCTGCTGACCAGTTTTACATTGTGTTGAAGAAGTGAGGACCAGTTGAGGATTTAAGTTGACGAAGCTGGTTGAGAGCCAGTGGATCCCAGCGAATTAAGTGCACAACTCACTTCTGTTCCATACCTTCTGCTGCATAAATTGCTAAGTGCTTGTACTGTAAAGCCATAATGTTCTGACAGTTCAGACTGCCTTTTTGCCCAGGCACAATCATACGGGAGATCAAACAGGGACGAAATGTTTGACCAGTGGAATTTCCTTATCCTATTTTGTCGATCCTTGTCACAGTTTGAAGCTAAAGGAACGGACTCGACTCAAGGAAGGACAGGCACTTGCTATATTTTTGCTTGTAATGTGAAGTTCAAGCTGCCTTTTTGCCCAGGCACAATCATACGGGAGCTCAAGCAGGGACGAAATGTTTGACCAGTGAATTTCCTTATCCTATTTTGTCGATTTCTGTTACAGTTATAGGCCAAAGGAACTGAAGGAAGGAAATTCATTGTTATTATCTTGTCTTGTAAGCTATAATTAATGTTCGGACAGTTCAAACTGCCTTTTTGCCCAGGCACAGTCATACGGGAGATCAACCAGGGATGAAATGTTTGACCAATGAAATCTCCTTATCCTATTTTGTCGATTCTTGTTACAGTAAGAGGCTCGGACAAAGGAACGGGCTCGACTGAAGGAAGGAAATGCATTGTTATTATCTTGTATTGTAAGCTATAATGTTCTGATAGTTCAAACTGCCTTTTTGCCCAGGCACAATCATACGGGAGCTCAACCAGGGATGAAATGTTTGACCAATGAAATCTCCTTATCCTATTTTGTCGATTCTTGTTACAGTAAGAGGCCAAAGGAACGGGCTCGACTAGAGGAAGAAAAGGCATTGTTATATCTTTGCTTGTACTGTAAAGCTATAGTGTTCTGACAGTTCAAACTGCCTTTTTTGCCCAGGCACAATCATACGGGAGCTCAAGCAAGGACGAAATGTTTGACCAGTGAAATTTCTTTATCATATTTTCTCGATTCTTGTTACAGTTATAGACAAAGGAACGGGCTCAACTGAAGGAAGGAAAGGCACTGTTATATCTTTGCTTGTACTGTGAAGCTAGGATATTCTGACAGTGTAAACGGACTCTGTCGCCCAGCCACACCATACGATAGCTCAACCAGAGCCGAAATGTTTGACCACTGAATCGTAATTTTATTTCGTCGATTCAGGGCCAAGGCGACGGTCAAGTTAATATTTCACAAGTCCCATAAGTTGGAGCCTTTTACTAGTTGGAGCCCTGTTCGTCGCGAAAGCTAACGTTGCAAAACATGGCTACTGCCCTTTCATGGTCAACCACAACATTGCTCCTGCCCTTTAATCAGAACAGAGCGCCTGTCCTGAGGAAGAAGAGGAAAACCACACAAACAGGGGTCCTCCCTTTCCTCCTTTTTCGTGGTGATTTATCTTTAGTAGTGAAGTACTAAAGAGATGCAAGCTGCACCCGGACTACAATAGGGAGTCGGTCCCGCGTTTTCGATTGGCGTCACTGTCGACTCCTCCGGAGAGCTCGGGTCCAAGCTCCAGGGCATAAAACAGAGCCACGACGGACAGACAGAATAACGGAAATCGAGGACTGGATTACGACCCCTGTTTTTTTACCTTTCTTACAGGGGAAATCTTATCGGACTGTACGTGCACGGATCCTTAAGTAGGTGTCAGCTGTAAGTGAGAGCTCGTCAATCTTTAGCAAACAGGCACACACAGCTGTCTAGCTGCACTTGCATGTGAAGGCGGCTTAAAGTGTTCAAAGCTCTCTTTTTTTACTATCTCGAGGAAGTACACTGCCAGTATATTCCGTCCTTTAGTAGGGGGAGCACAAAGACTTTTCTTGGTGATTCTGTAGTCTTTGACTGTCGGGGGAGTCCATGTCGTGGTCGTTTTGCCGACTGCCGACTTTAGGTAAACTTACGGTAGTCCTTCTGAAACCCACGGTAGTGGTTTTCGTCTAGCAATGATTACTCCGTCTTGCGCCCAAACGCGATTTAGATTCACAAAATAGTTACTGGGTCGCTGAAAACGCTTGGTGACTGTTCTACCTATTGGTACTGATGCAGAAAACCGGTTATAGCAATCTTGCCGAATTTTCGCTAGAAGTCGATGGGTCTGGGAAAAGGCTTAAAACACCCAAAGTCGTAGATAATTTTTTAAAAGCAGAGCTTAGTTTTACACTATTCAGATAGTTTTGAATATGGGAACATAAACAGTAAGTAGTTCGAAGTGTGCTTTAAGGTTTGCTGTCACTTTAAGAAACGTAGTCAATAGTTTCTCAGAGAATTATTGCATTCTTATTACTTTAAGAACCTCAAAATTCATCGAATGTTCCGGAATAGCACGAAGTACCAAGGAGTACCAAGTTAACACTGTAGGGAAGTGGGAGCCGTGTTTGTTAATGAGGCTAACGTTGCTATAACAGAACACGGCTACTCCCCATTCACTGTCACTCAAAACAGAGCTCCGTCTTAGTCAAAACTTGTTACTAGTCTAGCTGTAGAATCTTTAGTTGCGTTTTTGCAGATACCATGGTATCTGATACCACGGTCTAAAGTCGTTGTTGCAGTTGTTGTGGTTATCGGATTATATTGCAGTTATCGTCGTATCAGATATTCAGATACTACGGTCCAACCGTGGTAACTGGTCGTGGTATCTGAAAAGTCATCTCACTTTCATCAAATTTTGTCAGATTGGTGAGAAAGAAGTTTAGCACTTAGTGATTTAACTGGATATCTGTTTTTCTTTTGGGGTGACTTCGAAAAGTTGATTTCGGTAATAGTCGTTTTTTGCACAGCACCGTGCATCAGATACCACGATAACTGCAAAAACGACTAATTGCAGATCTAGTTAGCGTGGTAACTGATACCATGGTAGATTTACTGTAGCGATAAATATTCCTTCAGCCCATGCTGACTGCGAATCAGATTTGATATTGCCAAACGGATACATCAGCTACACCTTTTTTTCAATATACTTCATTTCCGGCTTTATCGTGAAGAGAATCATTGTCAAGAAGGGGCGAAATGTAGCTCTAATAAAATATAGCTGAGGTATCAGTTCTGCAGGATCAAATATACTGCAACGATAGTTCGGCCCTTCTCGGCAAGGTCCTCGTCTGGCGGCAAGCAAAGCGCAATCAAGGACAACCCATGAAACACGATCAAGCAGCTTTGTTTCGTCTAGACCAGTGGTTCCCAACCTTTTCCGTGTCGCGTACACCTAATCAAGGTTCAAAAAGGTTGCGTCCCCTTTTTTGAAGATTGTCGTAAGTGGTAAGGGATTAATGTGTAAAAATATATACAGATAAAGGGACACTTGAGGCTGTAAGGTTGTCAATTTCATTCTCGTCCATAAACTGACGAACGATCAGAAAGACATTTGCGCTGTTTCTTTGAAACTTCGAAAGGCAAAACTCTAATTTCTTGACGAAAGCAGACATTTTCAAATTCAGATATTTTGGGACCTTCGCGTAGCCTACCCCTTACGAGGCTATCGCGTACCCCTTTGGGTACGCGTACCCCGGTTGGGAACCACTGGTCTAGACCATTACCAAGAAGGGTCGAATGTTGCATGAGCAAATCTCAGCACCATCAGGTATGAATCTCACAATATCATATATGAATCGAAGTCAGTTGGGCGAAAAGAGTATTTGTAAAAGAGAATCATCAATATGGAAGAGCTAATATTCAGGTTTTAAAGCGATAGGGACAGAATGAAGGCTGAATACGAAAGATGGCCGAAACACCAAAAACAAGTATGGTTTTACCGGGCGGTAAAATTATAGGACGAACTTCTGGGAAACATGACAACTCGTCTTCGTCTATTTGCCAAGAAGAATATCTCCAGTATATTGTTATTTAGACGTTAGTTGGTTAAGGTTAAGGTTTTTTGGTTAAAGGTCTCTTCAGACTGACACGTAAAACGCCGCGCTTCCGTAATACCTTACGTTACGCGAACTCTTTCACATCAGCAGATGTCCACTTCTGTCGGGCTTAAACTGATTTTTTCGTTCTGAATTTGCCATCGCGTTTATCAAAGGCAGTTTAGCTTGTTTTCTTGCAATTCTAAGGTCTCTCTTGGACGAACTTGCAAAACTTCTAATCAAGCAGATTAATTTTCTTTGATTTCTGCTTCATGTTCTGACGGTGCCTTACGTCATGTTCGTAGTTAAAACGGTATTATCACTAGAATTATATAACAGTAAGAAAGGAAGTCATTTATTTTTAACCAGCCATTTTAAAAATTGGAGTATTGGAAGAAAGAAATAAAACACATAAAAATACACACCACATTCGAAATTTTTTTCGTATGTGAGATATCGTCAGCCTGCGTCAGGTCTGAGGGGACCTCATCTATCTAAAGAAAGTATATTTTTGTGCTAATTTATGCATGAGAAAGAGCCCAGTGTGTGATTTCTCGTTATTGTTAATTTTTATAATGACCTAAAGGAAACTTTGGTGTGGCGTTATTTATTTGGTGGACTGGATAATAAATTGTTTTATGACTTCTCAGCTTTATTCGTTCTGTGTTAAATGTTCACTTGTCGCTTCAAGCTCGTCTCTCTGTAGGGTACAAGTAGTTTGTTATCTTGCCTACAAATAACCTGAATTAAACTTTCCTTTCCTCTGTAGAGCATTTCGTAAGGTTAATTGGCTGAGAAAAGTTAACTCAGATTATAACCAGTCGTTACTTCCTGCAGTAACAACAAGAGCTAAAACATAATAAGGCACTTGTTACGGACGTAGCCCTCTTGAACTCCCGGGAATGTTTCCTTGTTTGGTCGCTACTGTCAAATAAAATTTTCGCGACCTCCCTGCAAGTCCCCGACCCGAGGGGTTGCTCTCTCTCCGCCACCGGTGTACACCTCGACACGGCACCGCGGCACCGGCACGGCAACGGCGCAACACCGCGGCACCAGCTCGGCACCGGCACGGCACCGGCACGGCACCGCACGGCACCGGCACGGCACCGCACGGCACCGGCGCGCCTCTAGCACGATACGCCGGCCACGGACAAATTTTCTGCAGATTACTCTTCGCCATCTGGTATCTGGTATCTGGCGCCCAATAACGAAGGTACTTGAATGAAAGAATTATTGAAAACATGCAACCGAAGAAGAAGCGAACTAGATATGAGGAGATGCTGTTGACCAAATGCGCAAAGTGGTCAACCATGGTTTGGTACTGGTGCTTGGCGATACTTGGATTTTTCGATATATCGATATTTTCACTTTCGATATTAGATAATCGATATATCGATATTTCCGCTTTCGATATTCAACAATCGATATATCGATATTTTCACTTTCGATAATCGATATATCGATATTGATATTTGCTTACCATGCTTCGTTTCGCCAAAATCTAAGAACCAAATTTTCATTAAATAGCATCTTGGATCATTTCAAACTCAGAATAAATGAGAAATGAATTAGGGAAAACATATTGTCCAATTTCGGATATATAAGTGTAGGTCTGGTGTAGGTTAGTTCGGATTATTTACAATAATTACGATGAACAAATATCGTTTTCGATAGCGATATTTACGTTTCGATATCGATATTTGGTGCGATATATCGATCGATCGATATCCGATATATCGCATACTGGATCATCTCGAACTCCGGATAAATAAGAAAGGAATTGCGGAATACACATTGCTCCAATTTCGTATATATAAGTGTGGGTTATGTTGGATTAATTGCAATCTTTACGAATGAACAAATATCGTTATCGATATCGATATTTACTTTCGATATCGATATTTTGTCCGATACATGGATATATCATTATCGGTATCGAATATCGCCCAAAACTTGAGTCAGCTTCAGTATATTTTGCTTCTGGTGAAGGTAATTCAGTGGCGACCAATCTTTTTTTCATATTTGTAGAGTGTGCTAAGAATGATACTTGGCAGGCATATTTAACTTGGAAAAAGTCAATTTCCCCATCAGACACTCTGGGAGTGCAATAGAGGTATGCTTATTTGAACGTTCGTGCTTCGAACTTTGCCATTTTCATGCACTTGCTGTGGCTAAATATATGTACCAGTTAGCCTAAGTAGGTAGTCAAGGAAGGAAAAGATTGGTTCATAAATTCTTTTATAGAGCCAACCACATTCCTTAAAGTAGCCTACTCATCATAACCACAAAGTACAGAAAATACTTTGGAGCAAAACATATATTTTCATGATCCCCATGAGCCCATGATTATTTGTGAAACAAGGGTTTTGCTTCAAAATGAATTTCCAGCTCCCTTAAAGGACCCCTCGCACTAATCACTCTTCAACTTACAGTATTTTAAAGTATTTGAATACTTTAACTATGCTGTGCTTTCAATAAATAACTAACTGTTTTGGCTGTTTTAAGCCTTTTCCGAGACCCGTTGACTTCTAGCGAAACAGGGAAACAATTTGCATAACCGATTTTCCTGATGGAAAAAATTCTCGGAGACAACCGTCGCGCAACCGTCTCGAACCGTCGACAGCGTGATACACATCGAAGGTAGCAAAACACGGCAAGTGAGAAAATCAGCGAGGTTTTGTTAGAGGGGTTAGAATGTACCGCACGAAACGTGGGTCTCCGGGTTTAGAAATATATGTAATGATTACGGAAGTAGGTTGCATTAGTATTATAGGTTGCATTGGTTTGAGCAAAATATACAACTACGTGATCCCCATGAGCCCATAGTCACTTTTGCCTAAAGGGATTTGCTTTCACAAGAATTTCTAGTGCCCTTAAAGTGCAAAAATAAAATACTTTTCACCAGATCATTCTCTTGATTTGCAAGGGCCCACAATCATTCTTATTTCAAGGGTATGGCTTATAATTAAACACAAGAAACCCAAGAATTTACAAATTCCTAAATTTCATCCTCTGACCCAGCCTTGCAAGTACCATATGAGCTCCTAGCTCTTGTATTCAACACACATTGCCGACTTCATTCTCGGCCAATATCTGATGAAATTTGTTTACATGTACATCAGAAATCGTGCTTTATCACAATACTGTAATTTGAAGTAAAAAAAAACCGCGGCACCGGCTTGGCACCGGCACGGCACCGCGGCACCGGCACGGCACCGCGGCACCGGCACGGCACCGGCACGGCACCGCGGCACGCACCACTTGGTGTACATCGTTTTTGGGAGTGAGCAACCCCTCGCCCCGACCGTGAACAGAAGTTATGTGTACAGTCCAAGTTTTACCTCGATCGTTCAACACTTTTGAACCATGCGCGTGTCACAAAATTTCTAGGACCTCCCTCCAGCTCCGCCCACCATGTCCATCGGCACGAAAACATGAATAGATCATCGAGTGCATGGTATCTGAGCCAGGTCCTCCGGGAACCAGGTTCCCGCACTTGTCCGAAACCTCCAGTGGGGGCTGCAATCTGAGCACTTGTCCAAAACGTCCATGCCCTGCAGTCTCGAGATGGCACATCCAGGCCAGATGACCTTTGTACCCGTCCAACTGAGGTCGGATACGAGCCGAGACCTCAAAGTAGCACAGCTATTACCACCCGATTCGAAAGCTCGATGAGCTATGTCAACGAGTAAAATGCACTAAGAGCGGCCATGAGTGGCAAGGGATTGTTTTTTGACATTTTGTGATTTATAAGTGTGATTTTTCTCTCTGTGATCTGCCTTTTGTTTTTCGTTGTTGTGTGATATTTTTTCTGTGTTTTTATGGCATTCGGCCAAGTGCCATATAGCAATCGCAATTTCTGTCCGTCCGTCGGTCTGTCCAGGTTTTGCTAGTTCGGGCACTTCCACATAAGCTAGGACGATGACACTTGGCAAGCATATAAGAAACCCCAAAAGAATAAGTTGGAAATAGTCAGTTCACCGATCTGAGCATCGTGAGGGGAGTGGAGGGAAGAATCTAGAGGTATTTATAACTTTTTTACGGGTGATCGGAGCTTAATGAAACGTGGTATTTGGAAAGACCACGTGTTTAATACGACCCGCTGAAAATCCGGACCGGATCCGACGACTTTGGGGGGAGCTGGAGGGGGGAACCCGAAATCTTGGAAAACCCTTAGGTCGGGATGAAACTAGTAAGTAAGTAAGTAAGTAATTTATTTATAACCCGCCGTTTTCAGAAAGCGGAGTAAATGAAGAAAATAAATAAAACACATAAACATACGCAAAAAGACACTTAATTTCAATCGTCGGCCAGGAAGCAGTGTAGAAGGTAGTGCGCTGGTTGGGTTCTGTTGTCGATGATTTTTTATAGCGACGAAGAAACATCCAAAAGGGTAACACTTGCATCTTGAATTTTGAACTTCTCCGTCAAAGTATGGTTATGGCATAATTTCGACAAGTGGAGCAGGTACATGATCTCATCTTTTTCATCTCCTTCTTTCGCAGAACATGAGTGACACCAAAACGAAATAGTATAGAAGGAGCGCAGAAGGTGCTGTACAATTTTCCCAAAGCTTTACGATTATAGCGCCCCCGGTTTGGGACGATGCGCCCGTAGGCGGTTGGTCTTGTTCTTTTCACTTGGTGGGAAGAACAAGCACAAGTCCTAGATACTTCGTTGACATATCCGGACTGGATTCGGGCTCTGTGGGGGGTTGAGGGATGGGGGAGTGGAATTCCGGTGATTCCGCTAGTCCTACTTCCGGATGTGCTAGGACAACGAAACTTGGCAAGCATACCAGGGACCTTAAATGAATAAGATGGAAATAGCTTCCTCGATCCCAGCATCGTGGGGGGAGTGGAGGGAGGGGGAGTCCGGAATCTTGAGGTATTTATAACATTCGAACGGGTGATCGGATAACAATGAAACTGGATGTTTGGAGAGACCGTGTGCCTCAGACGACCCACTTAAAATCCGGACCGGATCCGGTGACTTTGGGGGGAGCGGGAGGGGGAAACCGGAAATCTTGGGAAACGCTTAGAGTGGAGGGATTGGGACGAAACTTGCTCAAGTACTAGATACATCGTTGACATAACCGGACCGGATTCGGGCACATTGGGGGTGGGGGTGGGATTCGGTGATCCCGCGAGTTCGGTACTAGGACGATGAAATTTGGTAGGCATATCAGCGTCCCGAACAGACTGCCTTGAGAATAGTTGTTTCCCCGATCCGACAATCGTGGGGGGCGTGGAGGGCTGGGGAATCCGGAATCTAGTGACATGTATAACTTTTGAACGGGTGAATGGATTTGAGTCAAACTTGATAGGCGGTAAGAGAAGATGCTTTAAATTATTCATTTATGTGTCAGAACCAGATTTGGCCGTGGCAGGGGGGGTTCGGAGGAGGGGGGAGGACCGGAGATAGTTTGGCAGGTCTAGGAATCAAACGAGTGGATCTAAACTTAAAAGGTAGACAAGGAATATGCCCTAGATGATCCGACGCAATGCGGGAAATACCCAGACTCGAGTGAAAGTAGATATCCTATTTCTAGGTCCGAACCTAGGGGGTTGAAGGTGTTATTTTGTGACATACTCATCGACTTTATTGCATCACTTACTCGTAACAAGTGCCATATGAGCTCGTAGCTCTTGTTTTTCTACTTTCTTTCTTTTTTATACTCCATCATTTGCTCTTTCCTGTACGATGGGTGAAAAATAAACATTACATGACCTATGTAAAATCTAAGTCTCATGCCCATCCCCTCGTCTGTTTGATGCCTATGCCTGCCACTACCTTTCCGCCCCCCCCCCCTACAACCTTGCTACCGTGGCTGGATGCGACTCGGACAAACAAATGACGCATGTATTTTATGTCGCGATTTTTTGCCTGTTCCCGATCGAATTGTCATCGCTATATACCCAATAATCGGAAACCTATCGAAGTAGTTTGTTCCTCGTGCCAGAAGAAGGAACCGTGATTTTGATGTGGGATAATAATAATAATAATTTATTAAAGCCAACAAAGGGCCATACAACAGTATTCATTATCGCACTTAACTAACAAAATTGACCGTCAAAATTACATTCAATAAGATCACTTCTTTTTACCCTTCTAGTATAAATTACCTCTGGACTAAACTTCCAGTATACACTTAAAATAGTTACATACCGACCGAATTACCTGACGATTCGTCGACTTCATAATACCAGGAAATACAATGGGCACCCCACCAAAAAAAATATCTCTAATTTCCTTCACCCCCGGACAATCTGTCAGCAGATGGCATAAACTCTGCTATGTAGCTATGCTATATACTATGTATACGATTTCGCAGGGAAATCAAGCTTCGCCGACTGTTGTTGAAGGTTGTTCGCTGGCAAGGCCAGCGGTTAAAATACCATTCAGAAGAATTCCTCGGACCAGGCACCTTTCTGGACGACTTAAGCGTGTTCCACCCTACTGACCGTAGTTACTACGTATGACGTCACGAATTGTGGCTTTTTGCCGTCAAGGCTGGAACGATTTTTCTATTTTCCAGCAGGATGTCATGCCACGGGCGAGTTCGACCAATCAGAGATGCGTGGTTACCACGCTTACTACGCTCCCGAGCATGGTAAGCAAATAGTTATTATTTCGAGAAGGTTGGAACAGTCAGCGTAGTAACTTTTTACGAGGTTGGAACGAAAAGAGTAACTAATAGTTACTATTGTTAGAAGGGTGGATCCCGCTCTATGTGTTGGTCAAATAAGTATGTATCTCATTATAGTACTATGAAGTAGTACGAAAAAGTAGCATGCAGAACTAACGATGCTACTACATGCTTCTACTTCAAGGCTACCGTGTTACTGCATACTATTATATACTGCTATTAGCAAGACCGGTTGCCAATATGGCAAGACAGGATGCTACTGGATACTACTACATAAGACTGGACCAGTCTGAGGCACATTAAATGATAGTATTCTTTGCTATTACAAGTATTACATGCAACGTTTTCGTACTACTACCATACTACTACGCAGGCTACAAATTTTTCATCGGGTACCCCAACCCCCCAAAAAATAATCCGTTCACTTGCTAGTTCCTGAAAAACGAATCCTCAGCGAGCACACCCAGAAATGCAACGAAGGTCAGTTGGAGGCAGGACGATGAATCTTGGTACAAGAAAAATGTCGTATGTCCGTTTCCTGTCATTAAGCTTTGAAACTTCCGACAGTTCCTGGCTTGTTAAAGGAGTCAATTGACATGGCAAAAATGGGCTAGAAGCCATGACCAGTCGTACCTCTTTTCTGAAAAATCCTAAAACCAGACAACATAACTCGGAAATTCAAAAAATAGATTGCTGGGCATTATCCGGCCCCGCGCCGTACGCACACCTCAGGTACTAAATCCTACTCTACCCTACCCCTTCACCACATATTAATAAAGCCAGTCACTTAAATAGTTCGATTTTTCCCGATTTTATGCAAGTTACTTAGTCACAAAGCAATCGGTGCTTTAAGAGGTCGCCAGTTATTAGGGTGGGAAGGTCATAAAATTCCGAGAAGTCAAGAGCCCGTCAAACTGCGCGATTTGAGATTAGTTATTAACCATTTGCTCAGAGGGCTTTGAGAATCAACGACAATAATTTTTGGATTCGCAGTTTTTATGATCATTCTTCACGAGTATGGAAGCTCGGTTTCACGGGCCCGTATTGCGACTTGTTTGTGGAGTTATTCAGCAGTTTTTACCGGGACGCTTCAATTTTGAAGGATCTTTAACAAATCGTTAACGTGTCTTTCTACAAGGCGTAATTTTGTCAATTTTTTTCAAAATGATTATACATGAACGGTCAAAGACGGAGAGACAAGGTCGAGGAACAAAAATCTTCTGATCATCTGTCTAATCTCTAATTTTCTATTTTAAACCCACAATGCGTTTTATTGCATATTAGTTCTGTGAAAGTATTTGACAATGATGGGAAACAAGGATTGTGTAAATGCTGGGTGAAAGCTTCTGCGCTTTCCCAGGGAATAATTGTAAAACTAGTTGGTAAGTTGTAAATAGACACATAGCTCAGAATTTTAGAATAATCACAGATTTGTACATATAAACTTTTAACACGCACATTTTAATGTTCGTTATTTTATTTGAATTTGAAACTCCTTCAAATCGTATCGTTCTTCTGTTTTTAGTTACATGTCGTTTTATGGTTTGTCGGTTCCGTTTTTCTGTTGGTACTGTGTTGGATTTTATGACACCATCTTAGAGAGATAACTACACTGTCAGAAGTTTCATAACAGATAGCGTCCAACACTTTCAAGAATAACACCTTTTCACTTAGAAATAAAGTGTTATGACCAATTAAGTTTACACTATTTCGTGACTAAATCTCCAGCAACACCTTCAATTGGTAAAAATACTAATGGGAACGAAAGAAACATAACAGATAACATCCCCAAGTGTTATCTGTTGAAACCACGTATCCTTCTGTTGTCGTTAAGTAACTTCTGACAGTCTAGTATTTGTACCTATTGAAGGTGTTGTTGGAGATCTAGGCACGAAATAGTATAAACTTAACTGGTCATAGCACTTTATTTCTAAGTGAAAAGTTGTTATTCTCGAAAGTGCTATGCGCAATCTGTTATGAAACTTCTGACAGTGTAGCTGATTAAGAAAAGAAAAAAAAATAACTGTTTTCTATTTCTTACAACATCATCACCATTGTCTACGTTGAACCAAAACTCTGCTAGGATATATACTTAATTATATTCGTTCAGGAGGTACCGGCCTCCCTGACGATGACTACCGAAATTACTCGGCAATGCGCAAATCCGAGTGAAACTTGATGAGGGGTAAGAAAAATGCCCGGGTTTATCATCTGTTTGTATGTCCGAACAGGATTCACGTACGTTGAGAGTGTTGGGGAGGGCGGAGATTCGGCGGCACGCTTAGGGACCAAATAAGTAGAAGGATTTGGACAGAAATTGAACGGGACTGTGTTCATATGACGTCCAAGATGACCCATGGGCAGCCTTATTCCACCTCGACGAAAGCAGTCAAAGCGGGTCCAGATGGACCGTTTTCTCAGATGCCATATGTATGAGATTGTTTGTCCGATCCGAACCGAATCGGGTCACGCTAGGAAGAGTTATAGGGCGGGTCATGGAAATTTGGGTTGACCAAACGAGTTGATGGGAGGTAAAGCAGAAGCTACAGATGTCCCATTTGTAGGTCCTGACCGCATCTGGAGTTGCTGGGGGAGTTGGAAAGGTGTATTTTGTGAGTATTGTGACGTCCTTCTTTAATTTCGTGTATACTTACTCGTAACAAGTGTCATAGGAGCTTTTAGCTCTTGCTTTTATTTCCTTGCCATCTTGCTCCCTCCTTTTCCAACGTCCCAGTCTTCCACTGGAGATTATCCATGCGATCTGAACGGAAACGGGGAAGCAGATTTTCATACATGGAGAGCGCTTTTCAAAGCTATTTATTCGTAGCGCTGAGCAGATTTGTTTCTGTCAGTAATGATTTATGTGTTCTAAAAAGGGGATTATGGTCTGAAATATGACGGCACGAAAGCGTCTTTTGAAAAGTTCTGCATCTTTCAGCATCTGATAGTCGTTTTCCTGGAGTTTATGCTTGAGTTTCATCTGAGTAGGATTTTTAGCTTCACTGTTTTCGTCTGCTTCCGCTTCAAGGTGCCAGTAATGCGATACTGGGAGAGAGGGTGAAGACTCGATATGACGTGATTTTGACTTGATTTTCATTTTATTGTAAAGAAATTCGGTTCTAGTTTTTTTATGGACTAGTTTTTGCCAAGCAGAGGTACAATACGGCAGAAGGACACCTCTTGATGTGAGTTGAGTTCATTGTTTGTTTAGTTTCGCGTTCTTGCTCGTTTTTCATGTTACAATGATGTTTTGAATGCTTTTAATTTTTTTTTTTTTTTTTTTTTTCCCTCCTCCTCCACTCAGTGACACAAGTGTGACACTTACTCTTTCTATTTTTACTTTAAAATTATATTATCTTTACAATTCTATTCATAACTTAACAATTACCTTAATATTTTCACCTTTACTTTTTACAAAAAAAAAAACTATTAAAAATCAAAATCAATGAAAAGCATTCAAAATGATTATTGTAACATGAAAACGAGTCAAAAAACACACTAACCGAACAAAAAACAAAACAGAAGAGCACAACCCACGCCGAAAGGTGCCCTTCTGCCATAGGGCACCTCTACTGTGGTGGCAAAAACAACTATATCCAAGACAAAAACAAGGCTCGAATTCTTTTACAATAAAAAACAAACACACCAACCTCCCAACTTTAAAACTTTACACTAAATCAAAAAATTCTATTTAAATTTTCCCATAAACAAACAAAATGATTTCAATGTGCTCTATTATTAAAAAAAAAAAACATTGGTAATAGAACACCCTGAAAATCACCCTGAATGCTTTTCATTGATACTGATTTTAATAGTTACAATTATTGTAAGAAGTATTGTAATCGGAATATCAAGGGGGCTCGTAAAGAGATTAAGCTTATTAAAGTAAAAATGGAAAGAGTAGGTTCAACACCTGTGTCACTGAAGAGAAAGAGAAAAAGATCAAAGGTCGTTCACACTCGGCGACTACAGACGGGCGTTAGTCTGCGATTCCACAAAGAGGCTGCGACTCGGGTGTGACTTGAAAAATGGGTCTCGCGGTCGTTTGTGTGGCCCGCAAGGCTTTTTTGGAGACCGGAAAAGTTTATTTTGCTCGCACTTTGTCTCAAATTTGAAACAACTCACTTAATGATTTTCGATTTGGGGTCTCGAAATTTTGCGCGAAATTAAAATTTTGTTTCAAATTTTATTCCAAATTGGTCAGAGCCTTTCGAAGCAGGCGGATAAAAAACCGAAGATCCTTCCAGTGCAGAATGGTAGAGTCGTAAGCTTGACCTTCTGTTTACTGAGATCTGAATCTCCAGGTATTTCCAGACAAAAAAAAACAGAGGAAATGGCGTTCTCGCGAGAGTTTTACACACACTTATGTTTCCGTGACGAAACTTTCATGATGGACAAAATATACCAATATAATTAAAATCTAACTTTCGTGATCCTAGCAAGTCCAATAAAAAAAAAATCAGGTCCCACCACTGGAAATTTATTTTTTAAAGTTTCAGTTAGCGGAAATGTAAGTAGGCTATGCTCAGTTCATTATCAGATAAGTTTCAGTTAATTGTTGGTTGTGTTGGTGTCGGGAAGCTTAGTATTTTCATTTTTCCCTCCGACCCTTTAGATTGTGGAAATGACGGGTGAGCAAATACAAAAATCCGATGTGGGAATCAATTATGTCACGAAAAGGCGCCCGAAGTGCCACTATCGTTCTGCATTGAGCTTTTGGAAACTAGCTTTGTCGTTGCCGACGGTTATTGACCCTACTTTCTGGCAAATGAGAAAAGAATGAGGTAAAGAAAACAGCCTGAGGAAACACTTTCGAAGGGCCTATTCCACCTTGTTTTCTCTGGGAAATTTCCCATGTTTACGATTTCCATCTCAGAGATGATTAAAACGGGACGTAAATGCCTTCCCTAACCTCAGGATAGCTTCAGGAATCTACAGAAAAATATCTGTCCATGTCTAATTTGTCTTTCAAATCGGTTGGTGCAACTTCAATGAAAGTTTAAACGAATAGATTGTTATTTCGCTTAAGGACCCCTCGCACTATTTACTCTTAAACTTACAGTATTTTAAAATATTTGAATACTTTAAAATTAGGCTGTGATTTCAGCAAATAACTCACGGTTTTGGCAGTTTTAAGCCATTTCCGAGACCCGTTGACTTATAACGAGAACAGGGAAACAATTTACATAACCAGTTTTTCTTATGGAAAAACATCTCGCAGACAACCGTCAACAGCGTGATACATATCGAAGGTAGCAATACAGGGCAAGTGACAAAATCAGTGTTGTTCTGATAGAGGGGTCAGAATGTACCGTACGAAATTGGGCTCTCCGGGTTTATAAATATATGGAGTGATTATGGAAGTAGGTTGCGTCATTATAATAGGTAAGACAGGTCCTTTAAGGAACTTTCAACTAGGCTTACTTTTCCCCTGCAAGGAATTCCGCGCACTATTCAGGAAGAAGTTGGTCACACCCGCACAGAGATGGGCGAATCCGAATCCGGATTCGGATTCGAATCCAGGAATCGTCTTTTTGGCCGGATTCGAATCTTCTGCTTGTCAGGCTGGATTCGGACTCAGATTCCAAACTCTCAATCTTACGGATCCGCTTAGATTCCTAGACTTCATCCTTCCAGTTTTCATTTTCCCAATTTTTACACAGTCTGTCTAGGCAATCCAACTTTTTGGACCAACCATCCTCAGAAGTGTATCACGTTTTCTGATTCCCAGATATCAGTGCTTTTTGTCGCCTCTGATCTTAAACCATAACCTTTGTACATGATTTGATTTTTCTGAAGGTCGGATTCGAAACCGCCTTCGATTCCAGATTCCAATCCTCAGCATGAAATGGTGGATTTGGATTCGGAATCGGAATCGTACCTAGCCCTGATTCGGTTTCGGATTCGAATCCTTTAATAATCAGATTCGTCCAACTCTGCACCCGCATTTAGTTGAAGCAAATTTCAACTCCATGCAATGCCGTATCCAGGGGGTTAGGGGGTTGACCCCCCCCCCCCCCGAAACAGACAAAAATAATTATTTTTATAGGCTTTTCGCTCTGATCTATGTATTTTTTTTTACTTTTTTGTCCGACCAGCAGGCAATAGCCCCCCCCCCCCGAAAGGCAAAACCCCCCACGAAATAAATTCCTGGATACGGGCCTGACTCCATGCCATGCTTTCGTATGTTGTCCGACTGTCGCCTTACATCGCTTGTCTTGGAAGCACAAGTTGCAGTAAACGCAGTTTCCGGGAAATTTGCGGTATTTTCCTCTAACCCCCAACGTCGGATCCGGCCGGTAAACCGAAATGGATCTTTAGGATGCATGAATGGCATCCTAGCACTCCGATTTCATTTTATTCCTGGTAACTGGTAAAGGTCTAACCTGCGCGGTTTTTACGGAAAGTGTGGACTTTAGGCCGGATTGATGAATATGACATTACATTTTGGAAAGCTCCGTATAACTCTTGCCTGGGGCCAAAAAGGATGGTTCTTTGCTTGTCCTCGAGCCGGAGCCTACGGTGTGCGAAATGAAGTGGAGTTATATAGCCCATGTCAGATAGGACTATCTGAAGGTGTGCAGCCAACCTTTCGTTTCATCAAATCATGTTTCTGCTTTCGAGTGGAAAGCTCCGTTCAAGGCACGCAAGCAGGCAGGCACCAGTTTCGAATTGAAGATGGAATAAAATCAATAAGTGTTAAATATATGCGGCAGTTACCCGGCCCCACAGCCAACATATCTACTTTGAGTGATAAATAGAAAAATCTACAGGAACAAAAAAGTGGCTTTTTCCCACGGGTCCGAAAGTGCTGTCATCTATTGTTTCTATCCATTTCTGTTCGCAATTTCAGCTGAGTTTATCAGTCGTATTTTTGCACTTGGGTTTGCGGCAGAGAAATGGTATCAGACGTGCCTGTTAAACTTTAGTTCTCTCATTGCTCAAGAAACTAGAGCTTATCCTTTGTTCCTTTCTAAGTGGTGACATTAGAAAGTTGGCCTAGGGCAAAAAAGTCAACTTTGAACCAAGACAGGTAGATTTTTTTTTTTCGACGGGAATCGATAGCCATGGAGAAGTTGATCAAAGTATATGTCGTCCATTTCTGGTAAAAAAAATTCCTTCATGAGATACACCAGTTTGAAAATTTCAAGGGGTTGACAACTTCAGTAGTAAGGTACACACTGAAACCAAAAATAGGCGATACCAGCTGTGAGACATGTAGGGGACTTGTAAGTAACAGTCGACTGTTAGCCATAATCAACATCGGCAATGAGGGGTTTGCAGCTTTTGCTTGTTGTTGTACCACTTACTCGTTTCCGGTGTATGCGATGTTAAGAATAGTTCGGTTCCCAATGGTAAGACATGCAAAGGACTTGTACGTAATAATCGGCTGTTATGCTACAGCTTCAGTGATGAGGGGTTTGCAACTTTTGCTAGCTGGTGTACCCATTATTTGTTTTCGGTAAACTTGATGTCTATCACGGGAGAGTGACTTGTAAGTAGGGACGGTTCACGATCGGCTAGAAATTTTTGCAAATGGATGCACATTGATAATAAAATACCCTCTTAGAAGCTTCGATAAGTTGACAACTTCAGCATTTAACTGATAGCAATGAAACAAGACCAAAGTGTTGCTCTTGCAAGTCGGCGAAGCCGGACAAAGATTGCTGCAACACTTCACGTTGCCCAGGCAACGTAAGTCTAGTTTCCCTTGTTTTTCGATGACTACTTTGGGTCCATAGGTGTGCCACAAAATGTCCGTGATCGCCCTCAAACACTTCCCACCGTTGACGAATCCTCTCAGAGATAAATATAATCTAGGGCAGAGGCGTTACTAGTAAAAAAAAAAATTTGGGGGCAAGGTGTTTACCGACTGGCTGGTCATTTTTACCGACGAGTTTTTGTAGAAAACAGTTTGTTTTCATGAAAACAAACTGTTTTGACGAAAAATCGGGGCGTTTCGCGCCGACTCGGTTATCTTCTACCGACTGCCGTATCCCCTCCACCGGGGGGATCAGGTCGGTACTAAACATCATCCATCAAGGGCATTTTCTGTATTTCAGCTCATTCCTATACTCGTTTGACCAACCGATGCACTGCCATGCACCAAAGATGTCATACGGCATCTTCTCTTACCACCCTTCAAGTTTCAGTACAATCGAACAAGGTTCCGGATACCACCTCCCTGCACCGCCCCGTCGTCGGTTGACTCCGAGTACCATGTCTGAACCCAGTTCAGACAAATAAATCATTTAGGACATCTTCTCTTACCCATGTCAAAAATATCCCCTCGACAAAACCTCCCCAAGGATAGATTTTGTAGCCCGCCTCTGTTGTCAGGCACATCATTTAGGTAAAACAGCTCTCAAGTTCTGCACTCCACTCTTGGGGAAAAGTCGACGAAAAACAGAGGCCCGACGATCCAGAATTCTTAAAGGATCCTACCTCTGAATTTATGACAAAAAATCAACGAAGAAACCAACGAAAATGGGATTTGGAAAGGCCAACGAATACACTGAGATAAAAGGCGAATATTTCGGGACAGTTGTATTTGACAGTTCATAAAATTTCGAAGTCAAACGTATGCCTCTACCGAATGGTAAGAAAGAGTGCCTTAGATGGTCTTTGTATGTCGTCGCTGTCACTCATAAAAGCGGCAAGTGATGGTGTTTGTGAAAATGAGTAATTGACACTAAGGCTAAAGATCTTAGCTCCTGCATCTGCTGTATATTTTTCAGAGCCCTAGGACTAGCCGTTCCTGAAGTATTTGAGTTCCTCAAAAGATGTAACCGCCGCAAAAACGGTTAAAAAGCCACGCGACCACGGGTAGAAAAGAGCTAAGTTAAAAAAAAACTTACATGTTCCTTTTTTCTATCCGCTGTAGAGAAGGTGTTATTCGACAGACGAATCATCAAAATCGGTTGAAAAATAGATTTAAATACATTTTGAAAAATGTCGCTTGACCCGTAATGCCTGACATCACGATGTGCTCGGACTGGATTTGGTCACGGAGGGGAGCTTAAGGGTGGAGGGTTCCTGGAATTTTTGTGGAACACATAGGACAAAACGAGTGGAGCGGTTGGGATAAAAGTTGGAAGTTAAAAAGGCCAAATGCCCCCAGCGATTTTCAATCCCAGTCGGATTTGCCCGCGTTGGGATAGTTGGAGTGAGGGTGCCGACATTTCCAATAAATGCTCAGATTCGAATGAAACTTGATGGGGGGTACAGAAGAGCCCCTTAATGCCCTTTATCTGTCGAAACCGAATCCGGTCACCGTGGATTCAGAGGTGGGGGGGGGGATTCTGTGGCGTGCTTAGAGGCCTAACTAGCAGAGTGACAGGAATTAAACTTGGACGGTACCACTAGAAAATTTATTCTTCAGCCCCGACAGGATCCGACCTAGATGGGGAGTTTGAGTAAGAGTGCCAGACATTTCCCAGAAATGCTCAAACTGGTTGAAACTTGATCGTGGTATCAGCAGGGGCGTCACGACCGGGGAGGTGCGATATGATACTCCCCTGATGCGCTTCAGCAAATAGGCCAGAAGTAAGTAAGAAATTTATTTCTGACCCGCTATTTTCAAAATCAGAGTATGTAAAAGAAAATAAACAAATTAAATAAAACACAGCAAAAAAAGATACAATATGCAATTTTTTATTCTTCGTCCAGAAAAGAGTGTAGAATATCGTGCGCTGGATCGGGCCAGTTCTCCATGGTTTGGCAGAGCCGACGAAATTTCCAAAACTGTTACGCTGGCATCTTTAATGCGGCTTTCACACTGAGAACGCAAGAAGCTTGCGTTGCGTTTCCGTAGAGTCAGCGTTGCGTCTGTCTTGCGTCGGACCTTTCACACCGTGAAGGCTTGCGCATTGCGCTTTCAGAAAATGGCTAGTTCTGATGAAGACTTAAAATGATGCCTGGACTGAAAATGGAGCCTATAGGCAAATTCAGACAGTTTGTAGAATGTTTATACGTAATTTTTTACTATTACTATTTGGTACTTGAAGGAGACAAGGTCCAATTAAATGTAATGTGATATAAAGTAGGGACAAATTACCAGTGATGCTCTTGCTAAACTCCTTGTTGATGATTTAACAAATTGGTAACCATGTATTATTAATGAAAGTCCTGTTGTGATAGTCAGGGACCTTTTTATCACATAGTCGAGGTCTCTCTTGAACTAGTTTTACCAGTTTTTTTCTTCAAAAACTTCCATTTCAATGGAAAACAAATTAAAAAATCTGATGCGTACGCGTCGGACGCAACGTAAAAATAGAGCTCAGTTCTATTCTTGCGTTGCGTCAATTTTTTAGGCGCAAGCTTCGCATTGCGTCGTCGCAAGCGCAACGCAAGGCTTGCGTAGCTCAGTGTGAAAGGAAAACGCGTCAATGTGAAAGCAGCTTAACTTGTAACTGCTCCATTAGCATGTGCACATGCCAAAGTTATACCGCAGCCATGGCTGCGGTATAACTTTGGCAAATAAAGCAGGTGCTTTATTTACTTAAAATAGCACATTCTCATCTTTTGCAACTCCTTCTTCCGTAGAACAGCGCGACACCAGAGCGAAATAAAATGGAATGAGCACAAAAAGAGCTGTATAAATTTTGTATAGCTTTCCGATTGTAGCGCCCACGGTTCGGGATGATGTCTCCATAAGCGGTACGGATAGATTACGTCTTGAACACCCAAAGAGCAAATTTTGGGTATGGGTATGGCGATAAGGTAAGGTAGGAAGGTTTTGGATGCTGGAAGGACGGTGATGAATAGTGGGAGAGAGTGGAAGGAAGCGGTGCTCACGGGCTTCTTCTCCCCATATACTGAACCACCTCGGCCGGGTTGGTCTCGGGTCGGAATATATTACTATTCTGACCCGAGAGCTACCCGGACGAGGTACATTCGATTCTTGCGATGCATGGAAGAAGTGGAAGTAGGAAGATTCGCCAACAAAGCGCGCCTGTTTAAAATAGTTTTGGAAGTGTAGATTTTAAGGTAATGTCAAGCCATCATAGAAAGTCGGTCGAGCTGCTGATGAGTGAGCCAAGAGAGGTTGAACCCGATGAAAATTTTATCTCAAAATAGTACTATGAAGTAGTACGAAAAAGTAGCATGCAGTACTAACGATGCTACTACATACTTCTACTTCAAGGCTACCTTGTTACTGCATACTACTATATGCTACTATTAGCAAGACTGGATGCTACTATTGTCAATGTGCGAGTGGGTACTGGGGCTTAAAGCTGGTGCGAAGTCGGTATACCAAATAGCTAGTTATAAATTTACAACATTGACTAACGTATAAGAGAATGGTTGAATAGGCAATGAGTAGTTATATAAAGGGGGTTCTAGCTCACCATCCCCCCAATTTCAAAACCCCATTTTAACATCAATTTCTTAAATTTTAACATCCTTTTTACCAAATTATCCCCCTTTTTAAGAACATTTTTATTTTCTTACTTCCAAAATAAAGGATACAAGAAATGAGAATATTACCCTTTACTACATATAAAATACTACAATATACTACTACTTCTTTTTTTTTACATTTTTCATTTTTTTATTCAAATATTACTGAGTAAACAGTTCTAAATCCACATATGTTTCTTTGTTCTTGTTTTCGCGTACAATCGGTTGCAAAACTAGATTTTTCTTTAAAAGTAATTCGTTAGCAATGGCATTATATTTCTGTGTTATAAACAAATCACAGGGTTTGTCATTATGATTAATAACTACAACCAACTTATCACCATATTTTGTCTTAGCAATTCTCATTTTAACAATAGTATATTTCAATCCAAGAACTAGTTCTTCTTTCCTGATTGTCTCATTGTATTTATTCATTCTGATTGTATTCAAGACTTCCTTTGCGGACTCCATTTATTAGGGGATGATTTTATTAAATAAAAATCCAAAGCTCCTAATTACCGGCAGATCGTAACACCTGTGGTGTGAGAGATGCGTCACACTAAATATTCTCGAATATTCTCGAATATTTAGATGCGTCACCTCCAGCAGATAACAAGACTCGGCGGAGAAGATTCGCGAATATATATAGTGTTGCGCATCTGGTTAAGGAGACATTTGTAAACAAGTTGAGATTAAGAAGGTGTTGAAGAAAGAAAAAATTTCCAATTTAGATTAGATTATAGATTATATATGGGGTTTATTGGAAAAAAATACTAAGAACTACAAAACCCTCTAGAAGTTTACACTTGTTAAGAGGTTTAACAAACCCCCTTTGAGAGATTAACCTACATAACACTATAATAAATAAAGAAATAAGAAAAAGAAAAGAAGAGAAGAGAAAAAAGTAAACAAAACACTTACTCGGTTCCTGGTCGAACACCCAACAAACAAAAAATTTATACACTCCAAAATCCCGTCTCCAAAAACAAACAAAACCAAATAAATAAATGAAGAATAAATGATTAAATAAACATAACGGAATCTGGGCCAACCTGAGAACGACTCAAATCAACATAAAAGTATTTTTTAGTTTTCTAGCGATAAAAACAAGGATATCCAGGTAGATAGGAATAGCTTCGTCTGAAACAAAAAATTACGCAAATATCAAATATACCACACGAGTTATCAGATGACGAAGCGCATCACACGAGATGACGTAGGAAATTCTGTAAAGAATTTTTAATGGGTTAGATAATGTTGCGAAGCGCATCACACGAGATGACGTAGGAAATTCTGTAAAGGAATTATCTGAGTCAGATAATGTTGCGAAGCGTGTCACACGAGATGAAGTAGGAATCAAATGGTCTTCAAAAATTCTGTAAAGGAATCATCAAGGTCGTTAAAAGATTTTTATTTTCAGATGAACAGCGAAGGTATTCAGAAGAAAACAGCAACCATTCCGAAAAAGTATATGAATGGGTTGTTCAAACTGGAGAAATCGGAGCAAGAAACATTCCTTTCGCTGTGGAGTAAGGTAGTCACAGCCTCAGATGAAGTCGAAGGTGAAGACCGTACGACAGCGTGTTCCTCTGTTGACAAGAAAAAAGAGAAGAGCGTGCAGTTTTTAGCCGATATTAAAGCGAATTTACATGCTTCGCGAAGGTTTGGAAACTTCAAAGTGGACGTAAGCATCAAGAAGGTGCTGAGCAGCAAAATATGTGGAGTCAGTTTGGAACAAGCAGAACGTTTAATTATTGATTTAAATAAAGTGGAGGTGTATTTGGATTATTTATCAGTGTTACTAAAAGCGAAAAAAGGTGAAGTGTATGCGTACATGCAAAAACTGTTCAATGACAACCCTGAGAATCTGCACAAGTGTTTTCTTGAAGAACGATTTAAGAAATATGGAGAAAGCAAATCAACAATAAGAAGATATCTTCAGTTGTATGGATTAGTCCGCGAATATCCTGGAATAGCTTTCTGTGGGAAAGGGTACTATTGCATCGTCGAAAATGAAAAAGCTATTCGCAAAGCGATCCAAGAGGATGAGATATTGTCTTCATTACTCAAGGAGCATCCTGCGCAAGTTTTCTTATCCGATGAAGTGTTGATTGATTTTGATAATCTGAGTCTATAAATGTTGAATTAAGTTTTCTCAATAAATTGGTGTTTCATTGATTGAGTTATAAGCTAGATTTTGTTGCTAGGTGGTGGTTATGTGTGAAGAGTCACACTGGTGGAACATTCTTCTGAACTATTGATGTATTCTTGCAATATTTATAGCCATTCAGACGGACTTGTTTCATGTATTTTTCGCGAGGAAAAAATCGAAAGGTTTTACGCATCTCTGTTTCTCTCTGAATTACCTCCTCAATTGTTAACTGTCCGCATTTTAGCATTGACAACAACTCAGTATAAAAATCATAAATAGTCCTAAATTCTGCTTTTCTATCAGCAATGCTTAATTGCTTTTCAATTATTTCGATGATAACAGCACCCAAACTTAAAGAAGCTAGCGGTAGCACTAGAAACGCAGACATTCCTGCTGCTGAAAAGAGGAATTTGGATACAAGTAAGCTATTACTTATACGATTGTAGTACTTGTAACTGCGACGGTAAACATACATTTTCTTTTCTAATTCTTCCATTTATAATATAATAAAATTGTTTCGAAAAATATTTCTAACAAAATAAAGAGTAGTAACCAAATGCCGATTTCGTCAAGAGTAGTAACCAAAAGCGGATTTTCGTTAAGAGTAGTAACCAAATGCCGATTTCGTCAAGAGTAGTAAAGAATAAAGGAAACCCGTGACTAGTAGTAAAGCATGTGCGAAACCCATAAGGGCGTCGGAAAATACATAGTAAAGGATTTGGAAAACCAGTGCTTTTCTTTACGGTTGAGAAAACGCAGACTGGGAAATTTATTAATAAAAATGTTCCCCTATTAAATGATGAATACTGCAGAGGTTATTCAGCTTTGTAAAAAGGTTATATCAAACAACAAAGCGGTTATACAAAGATTATCGCTATACACATATAATGAACTGCGGACTTATGCGAAAATTAATAAAATCAAAACAAATGGAGCTAAGAAACATGAAATAACAAATAATATAATAAACCATCTTAATAAGTATATTTTGATAGCTGAAGATAAAATTAAAATTGAACGCAGAAACGAAAGAACTCATAATAAGAACAGACCATCCGACTACAAACCAGAACCGAGATTACGAACCATTCTGGAAGATGAGATAAAAGAAAATAATATCACCATTACAAAACTAAAACAAGAATACAATGATAACAAAGAAAAAGAGACAAGCGAATTAAAGAAATTTCTGAAAAACAAGAACCTATCAACTCGCGGAAACCGAGAAGAAGTACTAAAAAGAGTTGGAGAATACTATAATAATATTATTACCAAACATAAAGATTCCGTACAGAAAAATAGAGATATCATAAGAGATCAAACAGAAAGACGTGACAACAGTAGACAGAAACCAATTGGTTTATCAACTCTCTTCATAAATAAGAAAAAAATCCAAGTAGAAAAATTAATTCCTGATCATTTATTTAGAACTGAAGAAGAACAGCAGCCTACTATTTTTAGCGAAAGTGAGAATATATTCACTGTAAACGTTTCAGTTCAAGGTAATGGAGTTGACGAGCATACTCTTATTGCTTTTACTTTCGCAGATATACAGCGGCGAATGAACGAAATAAATCAATATAGAGTTCAGTTTGTAACTCGGGTTATTTTCCATCGACAGGAGAATGATGAAGAAGTAGTAGTATATTACAACAGTACTTCTTGGATTTTAAATAAAAATAGCATTCTTACTCATAATCATTTGGATGATAATAACAAGAGACTGAGTTCTTTAAGTAATACCCCTCGATCTGGGCTACAATTTAGTCGGTATGAAGGAATTGATTATAGGATGACACGAATAGAATCTTACATGGGAGGAACGTTTAAAATACTGCCAGATTTCGTAAAAAATAAAAAAGCGTGCATAAATATAAAAAATTTAGATCAAAAATGCTTTCTTTGGTCCATCTTAGCACATTTATACCCAACCAAGGACAACGCTGAGAGACTTTCGAAATATAAGCAATATGAGAACCAATTTGATTTCGAAGGGGTTACCAACTTCCCAATGGATACTAAAGATATACACAAATTTGAAAATAGATACAACATTAAGATTTGTTTATTTCAAATTGAAAAAGAGAAAATTATCAGAAGTCATATACTAAAAAGTACAATCAATGGCAAAACAGCTAAACATGTTATTAATTTATTATATTTCGATAATCATTATGTACTGGTAAAGGATCTGAGCAGATTAGTTGGTCCTCAAATATCTAAAAAGAAAACAAAGACATACCTCTGCACTTATTGCGGAAGGCATTTTAAGAAGGAAGAATGCTTTGAAAAACATGAAAGTAAAAATAATTGCGAAGATCCTGATATTATAATGCCTCCTGAAGGTTCAAGTATACAATATAAAAATATTGCAAAACAAATGAAAGTACCTTATTGCATAATAGCCGACTTTGAGTCTTATAACGAAGAGTACAATCAAGTAAACGGGAAGAAAACAATAAAAGTGGCCAAACAGAAGCCATTTGCTTACGGATTTCAGGTATGCTGTTCCTTTGATACAAACCAGAACAAATACTACGATTATTTCGGTGAAGACGCTGCAAAACATTTTGTTAAAACCGTTACAAAAGTATCCACAGAAATTGCAAACAAATATGAAAGCAGACAAAGAAACCATACTTATACCAATGCAGAAATTGTGAATAAATGGAATAAACTAACTAATAAGACTTGTCACATCTGTACAACTGAAATTACTGAAAATCCTCACTTTGATCACGACCACATGACAGGAGAAGATAGGGGATTTGCTCATGCTGAATGTAATATGAAATACAGGATTCCTAGGCATATCCCGGTAGTAATGCATAATTTATCAAAATATGACTCTCATTTATTTGTTAGAGAATTGATACCTGATAACGGAATTTTTGAAAGTGCAGAAAGTTTCATCTCATTCTCGAAATCAATAAGTATAAGAAAGACGGATACGGAAATAAAATATGAGATCCGGTTTATAGATTCAATTAGATTTATGGCTTCATCTTTAGACAAACTATCAGCAAATTTAGCGAAATGTGATTGCAAAGTACCCTGTAATCATCTAAGAGAGAATTTCAAATTCACATCTAACAGCTTCAAAAATGACGATGAATTCAAAGAAATAATTAAAAAAGGGGTATATCCCTATGAATTCGTAGACAGTTTCGATAAAATGAAATGTACAAAGTTACCACCAATAGAAAGCTTTTATTCTAGGTTGACGGGGAAAGGTATTGACAAAAGTGATTATAAAAGAGCGGTATCTATATGGAAGCAATTTAACTGTGAAAGATTACTTGATTATACTAAATTATACCTAAAAAGTGATGTGTTAATATTGTCAGATGTTGTAGAGAATTTCAGAAATGTGTGTATACATAATTATGATCTGGATCCACTTCATTACTTCTCAGCTCCAGGACTAACATGGGATGCTTTCCTAAAACATTCGAAAGTAGACTTACCGTTATTCTCAAAGGAAGACATGTATACCTTTATAGAAAAAGGAATAAGAGGTGGTGTATCCCAATGTATAAAAAGATACGCAAAAGCAAATAATAAATATACAAGTGATTATAATAAGCATAAACCATCTAATTATTTAATGTATTTAGATGCTAATAATTTATATGGGTGGGCGATGTCGCAGAATTTACCAGCGAATGATTTCCAATTCATTTCCATACCGGATGATTTGAAAGAAAGGAATGAATACGAATCATTCGAGTATTACAACCATCTAAAAACTCATATCAATTCGATAATGAAATTACAGAATGTAGGTGCTATATATGAAGTAGATTTAGAATATCCAAAAGAACTACATGAATTACACAAGGATTTACCATTAGCACCCGAACACTTTAACGGTAAGCTATGTACCACAGTAGTAGATAAAACCAACTATGTAGTTCACCACAGGAATCTAGAATTCTATTTACAAAAAGGTTTGATATTGAAAAGAGTACACAGAATACTAGGATTCACTGAAAGTGCTTACTTAAAAGGATATATAGACCACAACACAGCACTTAGAACTAAAGGTACAAATGATTTTGAGAAGGACTTCTTTAAGCTTATGAATAATGCTTGCTTTGGAAAAACTATGGAAAACGTAAGGAAGCGAGCGGATATGGAAATAATAACGGATGATACAACAAGAGAAAAAATAATAAAGAAACCCAACTTTAAATCTGAAATAATATTCAGTGAAAACTTTTCAGTAGCAAGAATGTCAAAGGAAAAGATAAAATTAGACAAACCAATGTATATCGGCTTTGCTGTATTGGAACTATCCAAGTTATTGATGTATGAATTCCATTATGATTATATGAAGCCTAAATATGGAGATAAAATTGATTTGTGTTATATGGACACTGATTCTTTCATATATGATATTAGAACTGAAGATTTTTATCAAGATATCAAACAGGATTTGAATGAGAGGTTCGATACATCTGAGTATGCGAAAGATAATCCATATGGGTTTCCTAGTGTAAATAAGAAAGTGATAGGAATGATGAAAGATGAATTAGGTGGACAGGTTATGACAGAGTTTGTTGGATTACGATCAAAAGTATATGCTTATTTAAAGGACAACCAAGACCCTTCAAAAGCTAGCAAAAAACTGAAAGGAATAAAAACCAATATCGTTAAAGATAAAATTACCATTCAAAACTATAAGGATGTACTGTTTGGTAAAACGGAAAACCTTTCTATAACCCAGTATAACTTAAGATCATACAAGCACAATATGTTTCTAGAAGAACAGAATAAAAAAGCGTTAGATCCTAAGGATGATAAAAGGATAGTAACAAGCGATAAAATACACACTTTACCTTTAGGTTATAAACATTAAATTCAAGTACCTACTTAAAAAATTCAAGTACCTACTTAAAAACTTCAAGTACCTACTTAAAAACTTCAAGTACCTACTTCAAAAAATTCAAGTACCTACTTCACAAATTCAAGTACCTACTTAAAAAATTCAAGTACCTACTTAAAAAATTCAAGTACCTACTTAAAAAAATCAAGTACCTACTTAAAAAATTCAAGTACCTACTTAAAAAAATCAAGTACCTACTTCAAAACTTCAAGTATATACTTAAAATACTCAAGTAAATCTTATAATGAAAAATTCTTCCTAAATAAATGAATGAAAAGGCTCCAATCAAAGTCTATGACTTTAGTGAAAAGAACACTTATCAGAATAAGCACGACCTTGCACCTCAGTGGCCATTTAGATTATTAATTTGTGGAAGTTCTGGAACAGGGAAAACTAACCTTCTTTTGAATTTAATTTATGAATATCTTTGTTTCAACCGAATATACTTGTATGCTAAAGATCTTGAAGAAGATAAATATCAAGACCTTATAACCAATTTAACCACTTTGGAGTCACAATGCAAATCGAAAGTCTTAACAGTAAGTAACAATCTTGATGATATTGTCGATGTGGACGACTTAGACCCTGAGTACCAAAACTTGATTATCTTTGACGATTTTGTCACTGAAAAAGACCAGAAGAAAATAGAAGATTTATTCATAAGAGGAAGAAAGAAAAATGCCTCAATTATTTACTTGTCTCAAAGCTATCATAAAACGCCAAAGGTGGTAAGACTCCAGTGCAATTATTTTGCATTCTTTCAGTGTTCTAATCCAAAAGAAGTAAAATTAATAAGACAAAGCCATGTATCCAGTATAGACGATGAAAAATTTCTCAAACAATTCGAGACTGCAACCAAGGGCTACGGTTTTTTCTTCATAGATTTAAAAATAAAAGATAAAACCCTTAAGTACAGGAAAAACTTTGAAAAATTTACCGGATAATTTATTTCTATAATAAATGAATAAATTTGGTAGTGTCGGAAAAAAGGTTAGTAACGAATCGAATGTAAAGGTAGTTACTGACGAAAACGGTAACATTAACCTACAGGATAGGCGAATTGTTAATTTAGGTGATGCCAAAGCAGATCAGGATGCGATTAGCTTAAGGTTGATGACTATTATTTTGAATCAGTTTAAAGAACAAATAACTGCAGAACAAGTGCAAGCCAATCAATATTTTAGCGAAGATATTAACAGATTAACCTTGGTAGATGATTCTCCTGACAATGCAATGGTAAGGATCAAAGATAAAGGATTATTTGTAAAACCAACAATTCAGGTTACTGATAAAGAACTTGATGCTGGGAATAAAGTTATCACAAATGTTCAAGATCCTAGAAACAAACATGATGCTGTTAATTTAGGAACGTTAACTACGTATCTTTTAGATTTTGACAAAAAGCTCGAAAACCAACAAGCCCTTAGCATAAGTATTGAAACGAAGATTGGCGACCTTAGCAAAAGTATTGACAAAAAGCTTCTTGACCTTAGGAAAAGTATTGAGAAAAAGCTCGAAAACCAACAAAAAATTAGCAGTTTTATTGGTTCAAATGATTTGGACCAAAATCTGCATATCAATGGTATTGAAAGAGCAGTCGTAAACATTTTAAAAAGGCTTTTAGAGCAAAAACCTGTTGATCAAGATTTTGTTAAGAAAACAGAAGACTTCATGAAAACTAGACTAAAGAAATAAAATTTATATGATAAATTAATTCCCTAATAAATGGTTGAAACAATGGAGTATACAGTTTATTTGTCAAAGCTTCAGAAAGGAAAGCTGAAGAAATGTTTTGATGCTAAACAAAAATGTCAGATACGTGTTAGTCATAGTAGACAAAATGAACGGGAACCAGTCAAGTTACTTTTAAGTAAACGACAAATTGATAAAATTGAAACATGTAAAATGAATAATAAGGGTTGTGATATTGATGTATCATACAAGCAGATGAGAGAAGCGATTCAAAAAGGTGGATTACTTCCATTTTTAATACCGCTAGCAATTACCCTTGGTAAGGCAGCTTTAACAAGTGGTGCTGCTGCTTTGGGTACATTCGCTGGTAAGAAAATTATGGATAAAATGACCAACACAGGTGGTGCGCTAAAACTTCCTGGAACACAAAAAGTTACCGGTAATGGTGTACGTGGTAGACCTAAGAAGGAAAAAACCGATGATGTCAACACAGGTGGAGCGCTAACACTTCCTGGAACACAAAAAGTTGTCGGTCATGGGGTACGTGGAAGGCCTAGGAAGTCAAAAAACGGGGACATCAAAAAAGAAGCAAAAGTAAAGTAGGACCTCTAACCAATTTTGATATTATGGATGCATTAGGGAGTATACCACAGTTTAGAGGTGTGTTCTCTTTAGATACGCTACCCAAACATATAAACGATTCGGAATGTGGTGTAATCAACTATGACAAACGTGGAATGCCTGGAACACATTGGGTTGCCTATTGTAATCTACCTGAATCCCCCTATGTCGAATTTTTCGATTCTTTCGGTATTCCTCCAGGAAAAGAAATAGTTAAATATCTAAAAACTTCAAAGAAAAAAATAGCTTATGAAAATCTTGCTGTCCAAAATATAGACGAAGTAAACTGTGGACTTCACTGTATTTCCTACATTAAGCGCAAAATGAAGTTGGTAGCTTTTCGTTTATAAAAATTATTTTCTAATAAATGGAGATTTATTGTATGAAATGTAAAAAGAGCACTGACACTGAATCAATGTTTAAGGCAGTGTCACAAAAAAATAATGTTCCAATGCTGAAAGGGAATTGTGTTATTTGCGGGTCGAGGAAAAATCGCTTTTTAAAAAAAACCTCAACGCAGAAACAGATATTTTAAAGACGTATTATTCTAATTATTCAGGTGTGGATGATATTTACAGAAAATTAAAAGAAAATGGTGTTAAGGTTTCCAAGGATAAAATAAAAAATGTGTTGCAAAATGAGAATGTGTATACGTTACACAAACCTTCCTATCATAACTTTGAAAGGAGGCGAGTGTATGTTCACTATGTTGATGAGCAATGGCAAGCTGATTTAGTTGACATGCAGAAATATAAAAAAGAAAATAATAAAACAAATTACATTTTAACTGTTATTGATTGCTTTAGTAAATATGCTTGGTGTGTCCCTCTGAAAGACAAAACGGGTGCTGAAATAATAAAAGCATTCAGTGTTATATTTAAAGAAAGAATTCCTAAGAAACTACAAACTGATAAAGGTAAAGAATTTGTGATGAGAAATGTTCAATCTTTTTTGAAAAATAACGATATACACTGGTTTGCATCTGAAAGCGAATTGAAAGCGCAAATTGTAGAACGATTCAATAGAACGCTGAAAGACAAGTTATGGAAATATTTCACTCACAATAACACTACTAATTGGATTGATATTTTACCTTTATTTGTGAGTAATTATAATAACTCGTACCACCGTTCAATACAAATGAAACCAGTTGATGCTAGTAAAAAGGTTAATCAGAAAAAGGTTTTTAGTGCTCTGTTTCCTCCAGTAGATGACTACAAAATCACAGGAAACGTCAAAGTAGGGGATTTAGTCAGAATTAAAAAAGAAAAAAGTATTTTCGATAAAGGATATTTACCTAATTATACGGATGAAGTATTTCAGATAGCAACCATCAGACCTACCATTCCCATTACTTATGAAATATCTGACAAAAGTGGGGAATTAATTCAAGGAGGGTTTTATGAAAAAGAACTTTCAAAATTTATTATGAAATAAAATTACTTGTATATAAATGGATTCAAGACGCTTGAGTGATATGTTATCGGATATAGTGAAGAACAGAGAAATTCAGAGAAGCAAGGTTCAACAAAATGAGATGGAGAAGGCAGGATTTCGGGAATATGCTTCAGAATTAAACGCTCCAGTTATTATAGCACAAAAAGAAAACACTAAAGATACCATCAAAAAATTACAAGAGAACGCTGAAACGATAATTAATAAACTACTTGAAGGTGATAATAATTCAAGAAGACGGTTTATCAGATTAGGTGATACATTTAAAACAGCTTTACAGACCACTACTTCAGAGGAATCGAGTCGAGCTCCCACTCATGCGATAGAACCCAATCTAGAACAACCATATGACGTAAATCTAAACTTAAATATTGATGTGGAATTATTAAATCAAATTAATTTAAAATATAAAGATGACTGGAATGGTACCGATAATTATTTTAAAATGCCTCATTATTACCTTGAGCATCATAAAGAAATAGATGGGGCTCTGAATTATTTAACATCTATAAGTCAAAGTTATGGTGGTCTGAAAAGTAAAAGTTATAGTTCGAATAAGTATGATCAAATTATTTTATTTATACAAGACTATAAGGATAGATTAAAAAAAATTCAATCTAGTATACCCTTTATCAGACAACAAGGAACTGGAATATTTATGAATTGTGATGAAATGATTTCAAAATTATACACTTTGATAGGTAGCAGAGTAAACGGAAATACATCTGACAAGGTGAGAAATGAAGCTATTGATATTTTGGATTCGTTAATGCGAAATAAATTTCTTACGAAGAGAAATTACAATTCAATATATAAAAAATATTTCTAATAAATGGTGTTGTTAAACATTGAAGGTAATGAAAGTATCATTGATATAACATTTAGTCAACCAATCGAATTGAATCGTAATTGGGATTATGAAATAGGTTTGAATCAGTGTACTTTGTGGTATTCGTGGCATAATATAAGTGATAAATTTGGAAATAATACATTTCAATACAGGAAAGATGAAGATAATAATGCAACAGAATGGATGAATGTTACTATTCCTAATGGGATGTATAACGATGATTGTTTGAATTATTTTTTGTGTCAGTATTTTGATACCCCAAAAGATAAATGTCCTATTGTAATTTCATCCAATCCAGCATCTATGAGATTTGTCATACTATTACAAGAAAAATATATGTTTAGATTTAATAGTGACTTGTGTCAGATTTTAGGATTTGAGAAGGATAGTGAGATATCTAAGAAAATCAATGAAGGTACAAAGCTTCCGAATATAACAAGAAGCGTTGATAAAATTCAAATTCACTGCTCTCTCGTAAACAGTTCTATCGTAAACAAAAGTAAATCAGATGTCATTTGGACATTTGTTCCTAATACAGAACCGGGTTGTCAAATTGTTGAGAATCCTAGACAATTAATCTACCTTCCTATTAATACAAAAGACTTTATTTACTCCTTGAGAATGACAATTACTGATCAGTTGGGAAGACCTATCGATTTGAATGGTGATAACGTTGGATACGTGCTGCATTTAAGAAAAGCTTAAAGGATTAGTGAAATAAAATTATTTACCTATAAATGTTGATTAATAATAAGCGATTACTTTATAAAAAGCAGTATGGACGTGGAATCGGTAGTGTATTCAAAAACATTGTTAATTCCCAGTTATTTCAAACGTCAGCAAAACAAATAAAAGATGGGGCTATGTCAATGTATAATAATATTATTAAACCGAGATTTGAGTTGTTGAAAAACAGAGCAATAGAATATGGGAAAGATCTGATCGATGTAAACAAGAAGGAACTCATTGATGTAATTGGAAACAAAAAATCGATGAAGGATCTTATCGGTACAAATAAAAGGATTTTAAATCAAAGAAGTCAGGACTTGATCAAAACGTTAATGACTGGAAATGGATTAAAGATTCTGAAATAAGTTTTATTTAATAATTTCTTTCTTATATAAATGGCAGTAAATAAAGTTATCAATCCGCAATGGAACATTTTTGACGAACCGCTTGTGGATGATACAGTGGTAAAATACGAATTTAAAGAAATTCGAGAAACAGATGTGAATGTATCTAATAAATCAGAGTTTGAATTCGTAACGAAGAAATTAGATTCCTGGTTTTATCCAAGTGAAAGTTATCTTGATGTTAGTGTAAGAATAGTGAAAGAAAATGGAGATAATATAGCTGCAACCGATATTGCTACTTTGACGAACAATGGATTTAATTTATTCAGTACCGCTGAATATGTAATAAACGATGAATCGGTTGAAAAAATTAATCATGTTGGTATTACAACTACCGTTACAAAGTTGATTGAATACTCTGATGATTATTCTAGAAGTGCAGCAAGAAATCATTTCTGGTATAAGGATTATAATCAAGGAAAAGAAATTAATCCTGTTATTGCTTCGTTTACTGCAACTCCAGTAGTAGCAGGGGCTGCAGGGGCTGCAGCAGGGGGTGGAACAGTCAGTTTGAGAAATAATAATAATTATAATAAAGGATTTGAAAAAAGATATAACAGAACAAAGAGCAGTAAATTAGTAAATATGTATTTACCATTATCAGAATTGTTTGGATTTCTGAAAGGAAACAAACGATTCTTCAGAGGTGCATCGCATAAATTATTTCTAAGAAGAAATGATGATAACAACATGATTATAAGAAATGGAAATACTAATTTCAAAGTAGTAATCGAGTATTTATCCTGGAAGATTCCTATTGTAGCTCCTAGTATCGAAATGATGAGTGAATTAGAAAAGGGTCTTGCTAAGGATAAAAAGCATAATCTGATGTGGGAAGCATGTAATACTTATAAAAGCGATGTTAGTCAAAATAAGGAACACACTTGGAAAGTTATATCTGAGAGAAACAATCCAACAAAAGTAGTTGTGATGCTACAGAAAAATGAAAAGCATAACAATCAATTAATGAATAATATGGTGTTTGATCATATGAATTTAACAGACATAGAACTTAGAATTAATGGGGATAAATATCCCGAAGAACCACTTAAATGTGATTTTAGCGATGACAAATGTAAATACTCAAATCTTTACAATAGGTTCATACATTTGGGTTATAAACAATTAGCATTTGATACTGGTAGTGTTGTTAGTATAGAAGAATTTAAAGAAGTATATCCACTATTCTGTTTCGATGTTTCCAAACACGAGTCAAATATTTATAATGGAACAACTGCTGATATTGAAATAAGTTTAACGTTGAAAGATAATCAACCCGTACCATATAATGTTTACTGTGTTATATATTATGAAAGAAAAGCTACATTAGGTATTATTAACAAAAATATGTATGTGAGTTTGTGAGTCTGGATTTTTATTTAATAAAATCATCCCCTAATAAATGGAGTCCGCAAAGGAAGTCTTGAATACAATCAGAATGAATAAATACAATGAGACAATCAGGAAAGAAGAACTAGTTCTTGGATTGAAATATACTATTGTTAAAATGAGAATTGCTAAGACAAAATATGGTGATAAGTTGGTTGTAGTTATTAATCATAATGACAAACCCTGTGATTTGTTTATAACACAGAAATATAATGCCATTGCTAACGAATTACTTTTAAAGAAAAATCTAGTTTTGCAACCGATTGTACGCGAAAACAAGAACAAAGAAACATATGTGGATTTAGAACTGTTTACTCAGTAATATTTGAATAAAAAAATGAAAAATGTAAAAAAAAAGAAGTAGTAGTATATTGTAGTATTTTATATGTAGTAAAGGGTAATATTCTCATTTCTTGTATCCTTTATTTTGGAAGTAAGAAAATAAAAATGTTCTTAAAAAGGGGGATAATTTGGTAAAAAGGATGTTAAAATTTAAGAAATTGATGTTAAAATGGGGTTTTGAAATTGGGGGGATGGTGAGCTAGAACCCCCTTTATATAACTACTGCAATGCTTGATCGATCGAAACAGATCTCCAGTATATATATGAACTCTGAAGGTTATCTTCGTCTCCGACAGAAATAAATCGCTCGTATGCTAAAGTTGTTGACCGCTCTACTTCTGTGGGACTTTCTCTGAGATGGGATGGCAGCTCCTATGTCATGGGCAGGGGCGTCGCAAGTGCATTTTCGGTGGGGGGGTGCAGAGCAAAAATTTTACCGAATCTTTCAAAAATTTTACCGAATCCTAGAACTAAGAATTTGAGCTTTAAATTATGTAACAGAGACGATTACGTAGGAAGAGTAACAATAAAGGGCAGCATGAAAGACGATAAGCCAACTATTAGGCAGCGTTCTGGCGAAGGCCACATGGAGAATATAGTGCCGGGCGTGATTGCAGTAACAGCTTCCACCTCTTATAGCCAATATAAAATTAAATCGAGCGCCGCAGGCGGAAATTTTCGAAATCAATTTTTTTGCTGTTGGCTAAAACTAACTGCTTCTCTTACAAATTCTATCGTTTACCGTTGATTAAACACCGAGACTCCAAGAAGTTCCCGAAACCGGATGGAACGACGTTCCGGCAGCAGCAGTAACTGTAGTCTAGTCAATATACTACCCATAATGACATAAATTCAGCGCCGCAGGCGAAATTTTTTTTGCTTTTAATTTTAATCTTAATTTCCATCCAAATTCTAGCTTTTAATGTTTCGAAATGTCAATCCTAGAACTGGCTTGTCAAATGACGCGACGAGAATATTACGATAAGTGCTGCAGGCGGAATTCGAAATATTTATGAATAGATATTCTTTTTGGAATCCAAAATACAAGTTAGGACTATCGATGATATCATAGATCATCCCTTTTGTCTGCGACCAGTTTCACTCGACCTCTTCTGAGTTTCGAGGTTCGTGGTAACTTCCGAATCCTGGCAATTATAACGAATAAATTACCGAATTCCACTTACTATACCGAATAAGTTTAGGCCGATAGCATGTTCGGGATTCTGTATAATTAGCGTATCCCAGTTATTATACCGAATTGTTTTGGTATCGAAAGACTACCGAACAATATTCATATTCGGTATACTTTCGTCGAAACTGGAACAAAGTCAGTATTCGTGGTTAACTTCCTAATCCTCGAAATTATACTGAATAAATTACCGAATCCTAATCACGATACCGAATGATTTTGAACCAATAGCTTATTCGGGGTTCTGTGTAACTACGGAATCTACATAAATATACCGAATAGTTCCGGCGTCGAAAAATTACCAAATGATTTCAGTAAGTTCTCTCACCAAATTCGTGATAACTACCGAATACTGGCAAATATACCGGATCCCGATCATTATACCGAAGAGATTTGTACAGATAGCCTATTTAGGATTCTATATAACTACCGAATCCCCGTAAATATATCGAACAATTCTGCTATCGAGAAAAACACCGAACAATTTCGGTAAAATTTTGGGCCTCGATTGCATGTTCGGGATTCTGTATAACTAGCGTATCCCAGTTATTATACCGAATTGTTCTGGTATCGAAAGACTACCGAACAATATTCATATTCGGTATACTTTCATAGAAACTGGAACAAAGTCAGTATTCGTGGTTAACTTCCTAATCCTGGAAATTATACTGAATAAATTACCGAATCCTAATCATGATACCGAATAATTTTGAACCAATAGCTTATTCGGGGTTCCGTGTAACTACGGAATCTCCATAACTATACCGAATAGTTCCGGCGTCGAAAAATTACCAAATGATTTCAGTAAGTTCTCTCACCAAATTCGTGATAACTACCGAATACTGGCAAATATACCGGATCCCGATCATTATACCGAAGAGATTTGTACAGATAGCCTATTTAGGATTCTATATAACCACCGAATCCTCGTAAATATATCGAACAATTCTGCTATCTAAAAAATACCGAACAATTTTAGTAAAATTTTGGGCCTCCGGCCCAAAATTTTACCGAATCTCAAAAAGGTGGGGGGGTGCTGCACCCCCCGCACCCCCCCCCTTGCGACGCCCCTGGTCATGGGTGACAACTATGGCAAGACAGGATGCTACTGGATAGCCTACAACTACATAAGATTGGACCAGTCTGAGGCACATTAAATGATAGTATTCTTTGCTATTACATAGTATTACATGCGACGTTTTCGTACTACTACCATACTACTACGCAGGCTACAAATTTTTCATCGGGAAGCGGGACTTCAAGGCCGATTTTGAAAAGTTTAGATGACAGCTTACTGATGTTTTTGGTGAGTGAGGATTGGCTACGGCTTACTAAGACCAAGTCATCCACGTGAGCGGTGTAGCGAAAGGCATGTAAGCAGTAAAGTAAGCAGGAAGTAAAGAATCAAGACAGGATGTAGAGAGAGAAACGTAGAGACCTTGGCGAACACCAGCTCGGACAGGAATAATCTTTGATAATACGCGACCTTGCTATCTGACTTTACTGGTGAAAGACCGTACCAAAATGTTAACAGATTGACAACAGGCAGACTAACACCAGAAATAAGAAGAGAATACAGGGCCCGAGAATGCTTGGTGTTGTCAAAAGCATCAGCTACATCTATAGAACATACATGGGTAGCAGACTTGTCAAGGGTAGCCTGCGTTTCACCATTTTCGTCGGTAGATGATGAGCGTGTTCACAACTACCGCCCGAACGGAATCCAAACTGCATTGAGCCAAAATGACATTTTTCAAGTAATTCAATGATTTTTGAGTAATATTCGAGGGATCTTAATTGAATCTCCGATAGACAGTCCTAGATACGTCTGACTAGATTTGCTCTGAACTTGGCTTCCTATAATTTCGATGATCGTTGGCTCACTCGAATGGTTATATAACATCAAGAATTCCATTTTTCCCATGTTATATATAATTCTTCATATTTCGAAACTAGTGACCGGAAACCACTTTCGATTTAATTTGTAAGACGACTCAGGTTCAGAATATCATCAGCATATGCTATCATTGATCAATTGATGCCATCATCGACACAAGTGCAAGGGGTTTTGGACTGGGCAATCAGGACAGCATTGTCAAATGGTGCAGGGCAAGTAATAGCTCCTTGCCGGACTCCTTTGAAAATTCTCACTTGAGGAAGCGGTAGATTGAATTCTAAATTGCCGAAAATTTAGTGCACTTTTCTCACACTGGACGACTTTCAACCTTGCTCGAAGATTGGAATACAATCAATCTGTTTCTAAATTTTAATAGTAAAAACGTTCAAGGAGTCTGGTGAAGACCGGATGCCTAAAAGACGCAGTTGTCTGGATCAAAGATACTTTTTGGATCCCATTGAAACCTTTTGACCCCAAATTACACGTCACGAGCGCGAAGCTCTAACAGTGCTACAAGTGGATGGACGACATTAGGACGATATAACTTTATGTCTGTCTGTAAATGACTCTTAACACAGGACGTACTAGGTCCTTTCTGAAAGTTTTCTATTGCGGTACTCTCATGTCGAAAACTCATTTGTTTTCCTTGTCTCAACTACCTACAGTTCGAAGCTCCTTCTCGAGAGCGCGGGAAATTCGTCTCAGGGAAAATTAAGCCTAGTTAAAAGTTGCTTAAGTGAATCAACAATCTTGTCATCCTTATTCATTTAAACTTTTACGAAAGTTATGGCAACCAACTTGGAAGATCCGACTAATATTTTCAGTCGCATCTGAAGTTATCTTGAGGTTATGAAATGCATTCATTTCCCCAATTGCTTAGCTAACCAGTGCAGCATGAACATTTTTCGAGAATTAGTCATATGGAGTTGTAGGAAAAAGTAGCATGCAATAGTAACAGTTGCCACTAAATGCTACTACACTGTGAGAAGGTTCATAACAGATACCAGTGGGATGCGCGGGTTTCGACAGATAATGCATAACAGATAACACTTGTGATGTTATCTGTTGTGTTTCAAAATGTTATGCATAATAAGCGTTACTATCAGGAAGAACCGATAAAAAGTATCTGCTGAGTTTTCCGACATCATGACGATAAGAAATAAAGTCAGTAGATGTTATCTGGTTCTTCCTAACAAAGCTTGTTACGCACAAAATTTCATGCATAACATTTTCAAACACAAGAGATGACGAAGTGTTGTCTGTTACGCACAATCTGTTGAAACCGCGCATCCTCGTGTTACCTGTTGTGAAACTTCTGACAGTATACTAGCAAACTGGATGCTACTACAGCAAGATTGTATGCTATCGGATACTACTTAAGATTAACCAGTCGGAGGCATGTTAAAACAAAGTATTCCATACTACTACATATCAATACATGCAACTTTTTCGCACAGCTAAAGAGTCAAAGAATTTTTCTTTGGGAGGTTGTAACAAGTTATGACGGGTTAGGCTGTAACTTGTCCTTTGTCATTAGCAAATGCAAGTTCGTGGTTCATACAAGAACTCGTCTCTAACCGATTGTCCTCGGTTAGTCCCGATGAAAAATTTGCAGCCTGCGTAGTAGTATGGTAGTAGTACGAAAACGTTGCATGTAATACTATGTAATAGCAAAGAATACTATCATTTAATGTGCCTCAGACTGGTCCAATCTTATGTAGTAGTATCCAGTAGCATCCTGTATTGCCATAGTAGCATCCAGTCTTGCTAATAGTAGCATATAGTAGTATGCAGTAACACGGTAGCCTTGAAGTAGAAGCATGTAGTAGCATCGTTAGTACTGCATGCAGCTTTTTTGTACTACTTCATAGTACTATTTTGAGATAAATTTTTCATCGGGGTGCCCTACAGTCGAAAAGCTCTAGAAAATTTAAGCAACAGATTTTTGCTCTCCTTTTTTTCTGTTGTAACGAAGAATTCCATCGACACTCGCCAGACCAGCCCCACCCCGCCCGTCATTTCCTCCGAAAACTAGGTCGGGTATGTGATAGTGAACGGTTAATGTCCGGGCCACATTCAGTCACATCTATACGTAATTTGGCTCATTAATTTGGTTATTACCAACTCTTATGTTTCATCCTGGTCACTCCTTGAACGAAGAAATTCAAGAATATGTTACCACCACCCACTCAAAGGTAATAGTGCGAACACACGATCCGGATCGGGAGCTCCCAGTCCTGAATACCTTCCCGGATTTTCGGCACCATCATCACTTCCAAATGGAAAAGTTGAAGTTTTTTCAACTTGATGATGAAAGTGCCGGTAATCCGGCAGGGAAAACCTGATCGTGTGTGCGCACTTTAAACAAAACTAGCCAAAGTCAGTGACTGTCGTCTGTGATTGGTCCAAAATTGCGTTCAAAATGGCGGAGGTGGATTTTTCCATCTCGTCTGTATGTTTTCAGCGTCTTTTCTTCCCAATCTTGACCGTAAGACGGACTTATTACCAGCGTTATTACCAGGTGTGACTATAGTGGTGCCCGATCATAATGCCCGGGCCACATTCAGTCATATCTGTACGCAATTTGGTTCGTTAATTTGGTTATGACCTACTCTTACGTTTCATCCTGGTCACACCTGGAACGACGAAATTCAAGATATATTACCACCATCATCACTCAAACGTAAACAAAACTGGCTAAAATCAGCGACTCTGGTCAGCGAGTGGTCCAAACACTCGAAAGATACGCTTCAAGATGGCGGAGATGGATTTTTCGATCTGGACAATCTTACGTTTTCAGCGTTTTTTTTTCCCAATTTCAACCGTAAGACGTTATTACTAGGTGTGACTATAGTGGGGCCCAGGCATAAGTTAGCTAAAAATTTGTTCAGAAGTCTTTTGGCTCTCCGTGCCGAGAGTCTAGTTCACGCTGCTGATAAATGAAAGAACTTGCAATAATCATGATGATGATCCGAGGATGAAGGGCCGAAATATTCCTGGAAAAAATCTCACTTGACTCATTCGTTTAGTGGCACCTGAAATTCCGTTCTCAAAATTTCATAGTGTGATGGTTTCTAGATAACCCTTATATGTGCCAGTAGGTGTTTTGGTCGAACAAAAGCCATTCTTACATTGACGCGTCGTTGCAATGCGCTGTGCATGCGTTTGTCTTGCGCTGCGTACAGGTTGCGTAGCGTGTCTTTTACACCTGCGCGACAAGCTTTCACTCTGGATGTATTTACGTTTTCCTTTCTCGGTTTCTTATGCTGAATTCTCGGTCTTTCATCATTACTAAGTTTGTCTTCATGGTTAGTAGTTCTCTCCAGTTTGCCTTCAAAAACTTCCATTTTTCACTGAAAAATCTGATACGTATGCGTCGACGCAACGCAAGGATGGAAATTGGTTCTATTCCTGCGTTATGTTTTATTTGTCTGCGTAACCGTTGCGTCACCGCATGCGCGACGCAGAGGTTGCATAGCCCAGTGTGAAAGCCTCAACGCGTCAGTTTGAAAGCGGCTTAATGGTTGACCAATCCTGGAACAGATCCTGGTTCAGCATGTTGATAATCCGATTCATCCAACAATTAGGTTCGTTCCAGAATTTTTGTTTCGGACAAGATTCCAACCGAACCATCCAAGAATTTGTATACATATAACGTCCTTCCAGTTCATTGCACACGACAATGTTGCCGTTAGAAAGCTATGCACTGAACTGGTTCGTGCTTTACTCTCCGCCGGATTTGTGTAAATATTTATACGGCACAAATACTGATGATAACAAGGAATTGGAACCGAATTCTCGCTTTTGGCATGAAAAGCCCGCGTACGAATTTTCATCCGAATGTCTCAAACCGTCCGAGAATCGCGCGAACAGACAGACAGACAGAGAAGCGGTCAGAATCGATCAATTTGTCAGACCCTCCCCCCCCCCAAAAAAAAAAAAAGATAAAATGGTTATGCGCAGGTTTGCGAGGATCTAGAGGCTCTGGAATTTAACTACAGAGACACCATACCAGCTAGGCGCAACTGTGCTAATAAACTTCTACTCAGTTTCAAAATGTCCAAATCACAATGCAAACATTCGAACAAAAAATTAGGCATAGCACCGTATTGATTTCGGATGAAATTGCTTACACTGGTGTAACTCGCTTGAGCGAATTGAAATGTCTTAGTGGCGAAAAGGGCGTCGGGACGTTAACACTACACGTTCGAACTTCATTCGTTCTAAAGTCACTACTAAACTCTAAACTCACTTCTGCAGCCGTTAGAATTGTCGATGTGGTCACATCTCTGGGCAGCCGTCTCGGCAAGGTACTTAAAGCCTCGTGTCGACAACCCGGGCAAGAGCTCAACAGGGATATGTCTTTGAGGGGGACCTCTGTAGTTTGCGAACGTGGAGGAGGGGCGGGAACAGGCCTCCTCTGTGTGTTAAAGGGGTGCACTATGCACCTTCGTTGACTACGCACTGACTCTGGGAGGGGAGGTAAGGTCGAGTCCAAGTGGTACTCGTTATCCATTCGCAAGCTTGAGCCCAGACTATGTCGCCTGATATTGCTGTTCTGCTCTTGGCGAGAAGTAAGCAAGTGGTTTGGAGACGGGGAGAGGTCAACAATAGGAATGCGGACCCCGTGCTGACTGATTCCCAGCGGTCCTTGCACTAGAGCCATCGTGAACCTGGAAAGAACAGAAGTCAATTCGGTAGAAACCACACCCAAGGGAGCATGTAATCTTGACGGTACATATCACGTCTCGAAGTCCGCTGAAGACATTTACAGTGACTGACTCTTGACCTGCGGGTCAGTAATAATACATAGATGGCACTTTATACAAGAGACTTGTACCGTAACCAATAAACCAGAAACTGTTTTTTTCGAATACAATGTAGAAGTCCATGACTCCATTGTCGGAGCCACGTAGAAAAACCAGGATGGTATGTCTACTATGGTATGGCTCCTATGGCCTGCTTCTACCAGACTATTGTAGTGGTTTGCGAACTCTGTTCACATGCCCCTCGGTAGCTCAAATGGTAAGAGCGCCTGCATTGTAAGCAAAGGGTCCTGTGTTCAAATCCCGGCTGAGGAGCCTTTTTGTCTTTCGGTTCACTACTTACAAAATGTTTCCATCTCCAGGGCGTCTTCCCCATTAAAATTATATATTTGCTTTTATCTGGTTTTCACCATGAGACCCCGCCTTGTGGGCCCTGGTATGTCTACGTGGCTCCGACAATGGAGTCCTAGATAATATTCGAAAAAACTGTTTCTGGCTTATCGGTTACGGTACAAGTCCCTTGTGTAAAGTACCATCTATATATTATTACTGACCCGCAGGTGGGGATGGGAACTGGTTAGATGAGTTTGCCTTAGACCACTGTTCCTATGGCCGGCTTCTACCAGACTATTGTAGTGGTTTGCGAACTCTGTTCACAACCTCCTCGGTAACTCAAATGATATGAGCGCCTTGTAAGCAGAGGGTGCAGGGTTCAAATCCCAGCTGAGGAGCATTTTGTCTTCCAGTTCACTACTTATAAAACTGCGGGTCAGAAATTTTTGGAGGTAATCCTTTTCTCCAGGAGCCGTTTTTGGCCTAGACTGGACCGTCCGCTTTGTTTTCCAATTTCTCGAAGGCCTTTGAACTATTCTCGTCCTCCAAGAATGAGAAAAATAATTTTTTCCTATTTTTTCACTTTGTTATGTGTCTCCCCCTATCCAGGTAATATTTATTTATTTAACTTTGACTACGGCTCCTAGAGCCATTATACATATAACACTTGAAAACAACAACAAAATACATTTTAAGATTGCGAGCCTTCTACGCAGCACGCGTAAAGTTCGCGGTTCCAAACTAACCACACAGGCAACGTCAGTCCCATACGGGGACTCGAAAGAATCACGAGCATGGGGTTTCAAGAGCAAAGAATCCGGGTTTAGAGAGAAAAGATAGCCCGACGCCGAAGTTCCCTGAAAGAAGGAAGGCCCTCACCCACAAACATGCCAGATGCACTACAGTTCCATGCAAGCCCGTGTAGCCACCGGGGAGTTGTTATATAGAACTCGAAATGTATCTAGACACTTAAAGGAGTTATATCATAAGCAATTTAGCATTCACAACATCCAGAACCCCCCCCCCCCCCCACCGAAGTCCCTTGGTCAAAGCCGGTATCGGTATCGTGTTACACACCAGTGGCAAACAGTACAGCGGAGTAAAGTAAGCTCTGACGAAAGGTCTTAACAGAAGGCTCGTATCTACCAAACCTCCGAATTAATATAGTACCAAGCAATATATTTAGTACTAAGCAGCCTGCGTGTCCAGTGTTGACACTTTTCTCCGACTGAACCTGTGACGTTCGGCCGCAAATACTGTGCCTACGGAGCTCGATCCTATAAAAAAAAAATACGAGAAATTTCTTCTTGATGACATGGTTTGCTTTTTTTTACTCAGAATTGTAAACGATAAAAATCTGCAACAAATTTTCAGGATTCTATGACCAGTGGAAACACTGCGCTGGTCATGGCAACAATTATATAAAAACACACATAAATCTCATGAACAATTTTCTCCAATCTAATGATATAGACAACTAAATTTCGTTTGGTTATTCAATCATATTCTCCTACTTTAAAAAATCTACTTCTGTGCTCATCCTAATTTTTTTTTAACCACCCTTCGTAAAATTCACTCTCCATAATGGTCTTTCCTCCACTCACTCAGCTTTCCACACTCGCAAACAATGTGAACCACGCTTTCATCCAGACACCCGCACACCGGACAAAAGCCACCGCGAAAAAATAGAAAGGAAAACGAATGGCGGGATAAATTAGAAGCAAGGGCGAAAGCCATAGAATCAGGCCTGTATGTCCTTTCAAAAATCCAATAATAGTTGCGTTTTTTATCGAAGTTTTGTTCGCCGTTCGCTTAGCCGGTTGCTTAATTTCTGTTTTTGAACGCCGTCGAAGTTCACCGTTTGCTTAATTAGTGTTTTTGCGACTCCGGCGATCCTTGCCAGGTCGACGTTTCTTCGACGATTCAAGCAAACTTCGAACTTACTAGCGCACGAAGTTCGACGGTCAGAGTTTGAAGGACGAAGGAACTGTGACCCGCGACCAAAAACGGTATTTAAGCAGAGACCTTTCAGGTTGAAGGTAACTTCAAACTTCGATCCAAAACGCAACTAATCACACGTTAGATCTTGGTATGAGGTATCTGAAGGGGGAAGAAGCGATTACGCTCTCGGTTCATACCGAGTCGCGCAGTAGCCCCCGGGAAAGCAATGAAGTAAGAAGCTATAATTTATGATCTCAATGAAGTCTGACACAACATAGTTGGGTAGAGCCCACATACATCCATAGGCATTTTCAATAGTCTTTAACACGGCCAGGCCCATAGCCGAAGAGAAAAGAAACTTCAAATTGCCAACGAACTTGACACCAAAGGCGTTTTTCCGCGGTCCCACAAACAGTTTGTGGGTCAATTGTGGCTCGAAAAGTGTGTTTCCGAGGCCTTTTGCGCGGTCCACAAGTGTGTTTCCGCGACCAACAGGACATTCGTGGCTCGCTTTGTGGCTCAAATTAGACAAACAACTGGCGAGGTGATTGTCGATTTTTTGGCTCGATTCGGGCGGGAAATTCAAATTAAGCAGCAAAATAGTGTCTAAAACAATAAATTTAACTACTTTCCCAAGCATATAGACTTAAAACTAAGGATCCCTTTGCACATGATGGTAAGGAAATAAGCCTGGAGTTCTATTTGTTGAGATTCTACGCGAATTTTATATTTTCAGATATTTGAAATTTGCGCTCAAAAATAGACAAAACGGCGTTTCCGCGAGTTTCAACTCGTGGCTCGACTCTGTGGCACACAATCGTGTTTCCGCGACAAACACCCAGAATTGTGTCATTTAGTAGAAGTAATGTGTCGCTCTTTACTTTACAATAGCATATCAAGCGTCAAAAAAGAACTAAAACGTGAATCTATAAAGTTTAACTGGGCGAAAGGTTTAAGTAAGTAAAAGATTAATCTCTAGACTCGGCTTCCATAGCCTTGCTTGAAGTGTCGCATTCCATTCCGGTTTCAGATAATGTTCTCATCACTTGAAGAAATTATACAGACAACTAATATTAAATGATTAAATCTCTAAACATGTTATCCTGGGCTTGAAGTTTCTAGCCTGATTAAGAAGTACAATGCCAAAAAATACTGTCCCATACCTTGGAATAAAATCCTCAAAAGTTTAAGTGCATATTTATGGAAATATGTTCAGTAGATGATCATAGACTTTTCAATTTACGATTACTGATTTTTCTGTTTTTTACTTATACTTATACTTACAATCGTGTTTCCGCGACAAACACCCAGAATTGTGTCATTTAGTAGAAGTAATGTGTCGCTCTTTACTTTACAATAGCATATCAAGCGTCAAAAAAGAACTAAAACGTGAATCTATAAAGTTCAACTGGGCGAAAGGTTTAAGTAAGTAAAAGATTAATCTCTAGACTCGGCTTCCACAGCCTTGCTTGAAGTGTCGCATTCCATTCCGGTTTCAGATAATGTTCTCATCACTTGAAGAAATTATACAGACAACTAATATTAAATGATTAAATCTATAAACATGTTATCCTGGGCTTGAAGTTTCTAGCCTGATTAAGAAGTACAATGCCAAAAAATATGTCCCATACCTTGGAATAAAATCCTCAAAAGTTTAAGTGCATATTTATGGAAATATGTTCAGTAGATGATCATAGACTTTTCAATTTACGAATATTGATTTTTTCTGTTTTGTACTATGTACTCCGTTTTTTTTCTTCATTGAAATCTGGGGGGATAAATCAAAGAGAAAATCTAATGAATTCGTTTGGTTTTAAAATAGTGGTTACGAGTGCCTCAATCAATGCCCTAAATAGCCGGGACATGTTTCGGGAAGTTTTGCAAGACCACTGTTTGCCATCGCAATTGAGAGGCTTAGAGATGCTAGAATGGACAAGAGACCATGTTTACACTCGTAAATAGGTCTACGGAAATGGGAATCAGTACGAGAAAGTTGTCAGGAAATTCATAGTCTCACCCATTATCTATAAACCATCAAATATAATTAACCCATTCAACCCTGGATATCGCCCTCCCTTTTGACGCCAATAAAACAAAAAAACGATCTCTATAAAAACTTTTTTATCATTCCCAAGTGAAGAAAATAAAACAACTTTCAAAAATTACAAAACCTACTTTAAAAAATAGTACGTAATGCTAAATGAAATTTTAGTTTGATTCTTTTAGTGAAGTAAATAAGTCACCAAAGAAAACTTGGGAGCTAATAAATTCATGCTTAAATCGATCGCGAACATCTTCTTTACCATCTGAGATTAAGGACGCTCATGGTAATACAATAGAAAGAGAGCTAGAAAAAGCTAACTACATGAACTCGCATTTCGCGTCAATTGGTCAGTCGGTAGCTCCAACATAACCTGCCCCATGGTCAATGCGATTATCGTACATACCTCGCAAAGCCATCGGAGAAGTCCATGTTTTTAAAACCGGTAAGAGAGGAAGAGCTTGCTAATATTGGTAAGCTTTTAAAAAGTGGAAGTTCCGCGGGGATTGATGAGTCGTCGACGAATATTGTTAAAGCTATTTTATCGAGTATTAATAAAGTAATGTGTCATCTAATAAATCTGTCATTTAGATCTGGAACTTTTCCAGATTCATTTAAGAAAGCGAAGGTGTTACCACTGTATAAAAGCGATGACCAGAGTAATTACACGAATTATAGACCAATTTCTATTCTTTCAGGTTTTTCTAAATTAATGGAGCGATGTTTTTATAATCGAGTGTATAATTTGCTTAGTTCGAAAGAATATTTTTCAAAAAATCAGTTTGAGTTTAGAAAGGGTCATAGTACACAGGATGCCATCCTGACTATGATCCAATTTATACACGAATGTATTAATAAAAAATTGATTCCGGCGAGTATTTTTTTGGACCTTGAAAAGGCATTTGACACGATTTGTCATGAAATATTGTTGTATAAACTAAGCCATGGTGGGATACGAGGACCAGCGCACGATTTTATCGCATCTTACCTAACTGGTCGGTCCCATGTAACAACTATTAATGAGACAGTTTCGGATCCATGCTTATTGTCAAATATTGGTGTTCCTCAGGGTTCAATTCTGGGACCACTGCTTTTCCTAATTTACATAAATGACCTTTCATCAGCGACAGAAAACAACAGTCTAAATGTCCTTTTCGCCGATGATACCGGATCAACACTTGCAGGACAGTCGGCAGAGGATGTCAAAGACAAACTGCAAATCGTATTTTCCCAACTGATTGTATGGCTAAAAGCCAATCGTTTGCCATTAAATTCCGCAAAAACGAAATTATCATTTATAGTAGAATTGGACACAAAGCAAAAGCAATTTCAACAATAACTGATCAGGCTACAGATATTCAAATTCAAAGGGTAACTTCACTCCGGTATCTGGGTATAATTATTGATGAAAATCTATCGTATAAAGAACATTGTAATAGATCACGGGTTAAAGTTGCACAAGGAGTTGGTATAATGCGGAGGTTTCAGCATTTTTTCCCGTATGAAATTCTACGCCTGATTTATTTTGCTCTGATACATTCGCATCTTACGTATTGTCCCCTCATTTATTTGGCAACATTCAAATATCATGTGAAACTGATACAGACTCTTCAAAACCGGGCTGTTCGAATTTTACAAAAATATTTACCGTCCCCTTCTTCTTATCCTAACAAAACTAAAACTAAAACTCTATATTTGTTAACTAATATTTTGCCTGTTTCAGAATTATTCACTCTTCAATCTTTTTTATTTAAGGTAAAGTATGACCGGTCAGAACTACCTACGTACTTCCGTTCGAATAATTTTTTCCCTGAGCAACCTGACCATGCTTCTAAAACTCGTCATAAAAGGAAAATGCAGCACCTTAAATTAACCACCGAGAGATCGCGGTTCTCACCATATTTTTCTATCATGGGTTCATGGCATCATTTTCTACCATATGTCGATTGCAGCAAATCTCTTCCAAATATGAAAAAACAACTTCATTCTATACTTATATATAAATTCAAGAATCAGTGATAAATTCAAAACTTAAAGTAAATTTTTATTTTGTTGGTTATAAATTTTGGGTGGGGTCCTGATAAGTTCACGGACATCGGTTACCCTCGCTTGCGCATTGTTTTTGTTTATTTTCGTGTGTTTTCGGGTTGATCTTGCAGAGTGTCGTTGGGTTTGTTCGGCGGGTTCCCGTCCAATGGTGAGTCATGGAATTATTATTATTTATTTTTGGAATTAGTTATATGTAAAATAGTTTTGTCTTATATTGTACCGGGTTTTTGTCAATCGACCTAGTGTCTCCGGCTTGACCCTATATTTATTATGATTTTATACGGAAGTCTAATTAAACCTTGAACCTTGAACAAGCCACAAAGCTTGATGGGTGCAGAGTTATACCCAAAGGTTCAAAAAATTGACCTCATACAGCTTCATCCCTTCAGTCCGACTAGTCTGTGTTTTCCCGCCTCACCCTACAATCAGCATTCATTGCTCATAGGTAGTACACTCGGTACATATTCATAGAAAAGATTAGAAATTAGAATATTAGAAAATATTATAATATCTCTTCGTATCCGAACGATTAGAAATAGCCCGGATCTTTATGTCAGTCCGGCAAGTTCGAAACATGTGACGGAGAATGCGATTCCTTAAATCTTAAAGGTTCGAGAACAGAGAACCGCCTACGTCCATGTTTGATGTTAATCCAGTTTCTTGGTAACCCTGAACTAGCCTTACTGACTTTTTCAAGCGAACTGCCAGCCCCCGTTTAGCTTTCCTGGGTGAGCGCCTAGTTTAGCTCATTTTTTTGTGGTTGGGCGCTTCACGAGCTTCCACTTTACCTCAATTTTTGTGGTCGGGGCGCTCTGTGAGCGCCCACTTTAGCTTTTTTCTTTCTTCTAGGGGGGGTGATACCACTCCCCCCCCCCCCGAAGCGACGCCCTGCGTCTCCTACTCTTTCCAAAATAATAGAGCTTAGTTAAATCACTCTTCTAGAAATACATTCGACTTCGAAATAAAATTTTCATTCCCTTTTCAAATCCATATCTAAACCATCTTTTTTCATACTTGTATACCTGCGTTTACAACCAACTAACAGCTCAAAATGTCATAAGAGTCAATATTATTTATAGCTTTTAGTATCATTGTTATATATATTCAAACAATGTTTACAACGGATATACGTCAGCTACGATTTTTCATCAGCGATATTTCGGCCCTTTTTGGCAAGGGCCCTCGTCAGGCTGTCAATCTTCTTGTTCAACGTCGTGGAAGGAAAGAACCCTGTAATGCATGCCAAGAAGGGCCTAAATATCGTTGATGAAAAATCGTAGCTGACGTATATCCGTTGTAAACATTGTTTGAATATATGTTTCAAAGTCAGCTTCGGCTCACAGAATATTTATGATTGTTATATGTTTACACAATTTTTTCATATCCTCCAGAAACACAGCTATACATAGAAATGACCTCGTAATGAAGTGATAAATACCTCTGGTAGGATTTGCCATGACCAGAAATCGGGAGAACAAAGAATGGTTGCGTTTTAGATATAGTTGCGTACTGAGAATTCTTTCTTCGAGATTCTTTTAGAATAGTTGCGTACTGAGTACTGAGAATTCTCAGTTCTCAGCTCTCAACTCTCATACATGTTTTGCACTTTTCGATTCTCCGTTCTCGCTCTTGACAAAAACACTAATTTTGCCACCCATTAAAACCTGTTTATACGTGTCGGGCATCCGCCCTTCGTTGCAACCACGAAGGAGAACGGACAAGAACTGTCGACAACTGAATATCGAAGCAACCTCAGGATTCTGCAGAATCGCGAAGCCTGTTCTTGATTCTGACAAAAATGCAAATTAAGGAGAATTGGCTTCATGCCAATAGTCATAAACTCGTCATAGAAATTGAGAGGAGAATCGCGAGGAGAAATGAGATAAAACACAACTAATGGAACTTGAACACAGAAACACAACAAGTCATTCCTCTTATTAAAAGCTTACACATTCTTTCGTTCCTCAAATAAACTTCCCCAGTATACATTCACACGGACTTAAAAAAAAGACCCGCGGCTTATCCTAACTTATCCTTGCCACGTAGAAAGCCATCAGTCTCAATCATGTTCTCGGAAGACATAAGATTACTCTATTAAGCACCATCATTATCGTCCACGGACGAGATTCGTGATGCATGCTGCCACGATGCACTTTCCTTAACACTAACGATTGGTGGTAAGAGCTCTCGAGCCCGTTTTGAGGCTTCCTAGCTTTAAAGAACTCTATTTAGTCCTCTCACGTTCCGCAGTAATTCTCCTCGGAGAAATCTTTCCTTCTCTAAATACTTCCTTGGAATAAAAAGAGGGACGACAGGCTAAAGTACAAGATATACTTGATAAGAAGAATGGACCAGGGTGTTGGACACGATTTGCCGCCAAGATTTGAGAAAGGTTTGCTCGGGGCGTGAAACAAAATCAGTATAGAGGCAGGAATGTTTACCGAGTTCAACAACGGCCTTGAGGATCTGAGCAATTAAGTCATCGAGGCAGGGCTGTTTGCCAGGTGCAGGGTTGAGCAGGAGGTCTTGAGGATCTGACCAAAGAAGAAACAAAAATGGATCATTTTGCGTAGGAAGTGAACGATGTTTTCAGAAACAAGGCATCGGATTTGTCAAGGAAGACGAATTACATCAGAACAGTTGTAATATAATGAGGAGATTTTGCCTAATGAGATCATAAGCCTCTTCTCAAGGCCTCTGGCATTTCTGCGAATATGACCGTTTATGGAAAAGGGGAGTATTACGCCGTTTTCCTGAGCAGGTTTGTCTACTTACCTTGGAGTTGCTAATCTCCTTTTTTCGCAGGCCTGAGCAGAAAAGACAGAGGGCCTGGTAGGGAAATTGCCAAAAGAATACTGAGCAGTAATCGTTTGGTGCAAAAAAGGAAAAACGATCCAAGGCCTTGGTGCTGTTTCCGTTGGAATACGAGTCGTGTAAGGACATCGAGCTTTAAAGCACATCTCGCACTATTTGCTGTTTGTGTTCCAATAATAAAAAGGGGGTCTTCAGGTTTAAGGACTAATGGAGCAATTACAGAAGTATATGTTGCATTGCCATTCTAGGTACGACGGGTCCTTTAAGGACACATCACTGGTTATAGTTTCAAAAACGCTTGGGGGTTTGAGGGGGCATACTTTAGAAAGCTGCAGAAGCTTGAAGGAAGTTTGAAGGCTTGGGCTGAAGGAATATCTAAAAAAAAATAACGAAATAAGACAGAAACAAAAACAGAAGTTGGAACTGTCGACCTCAGATATATTGTGTGAAAGTATCGCGAGACCATGTTCGCCAACCCGGAAAGAAACAAACGGAAATCGGCCAAGAGAGAAGCAAAAGCAGTGAAATATCCGAAGCAAGTTTCCTTGTTTGAATCCAACGGAGAGATTTCCATCGCAGTTCTGAAAGAGATGGGAGGCCATACATTATGGAAACATTGCAGTTCGAAAGATCACGGTGCCACTGAAAAGAATAAACACTCTTCACAGAAAAAGATTGCACTAAAGTCAAGGCATAAAGCGGAGCGCAAGAAGCCCTCAAAATATAAACCCTCTTTGCATTTCAAAACTTACTAATGCGTAAGCAAAGCGAACACGAAAGTCCTTTGACGCGTCCTTCAAGCCAGAGCCAAAGTAGGATTCAACGGAGAAAAGTGAAACTGTCTTTGGGATTGTTTTCAAGAGCGTCTTTCGGCCAAGAAAAACCATACAGTGGATGTCGGGCGTGTTACACACAATGCTATACTGATTATTGACGGCATATATCATATTTTGTATCAATTGCGACATATATCATGGCCCAGGTATATAAGTAAGTAAGTAAGTAAGTGATTTATTTATGACCCGCCAATTTGAAAAGGCGGAGTAAATGAAAGTGCCCCGCGGTTCAATTTCCTTGGCAGGAGAGGGAGGAAATGGGAATCGAAAACATCGGCACGTGGTTTGCCGAGGCGGTCTCGCTGTCCGGGATCTTAAAACAAATTGCTATACCACTTGCAAAAAAACCATTTACTTCGATACCGACACCAAATGATAAGACTACAAACAATAATAATGAAAATAGCCATTGAACAGATTAAAACGTGCTGAATGACCGCTCAAAGCACACCTCGCAATATTTATTGTCTATGTTTCAATAAAGCTATCTGAATACTGTAAAGCTAGGCTCTGCTTTTAAAAAACTTCTCCACGGCCTTGCCTGTTTTAAGTCTTTTCCCAGGCCCAGCGGCTTCTAGCAAGATCTCAACAAAATTCAGAAACTGTTTTCACACATTAGTTGCGTTTTTCATCGCCTGTGCAAGTTCCCCTGTGAGTTCGACGTTGCAGCTTAAGTAAGTAAGTAAGTAATTTTTTTTATAACCCGCCGTTTTCAGAAAGCGGAGTAAATGAAGAAAATAAATAAAACACATAAACATACACAAAAAGACAGTTAATTTCAATCGTCGGCCAGGAAGCAGTGTAGAAGGTCGTGCGCTGGTTGGGTTCTGTTGTCAATGATTTTTTATAGCGACGAAGAAACATCCAAAACGGTAACACTAGCATCTTGAATTTTGAACTTCTCCATCAAAGTATGGTTATGGCATAATTTCAACAGGTGGTGCAGGTGCTTTGCATATTTAAAATAACATGATCTAATCTTTTTTATCTCCTTCTTTCGCAGAACATGAGTGACACCAGAACGAAATAGTATATATACTATTTCGTTCTGGTATCTATACTATTTCGTTCTGGTGTCACTCATGTTAAATTAAGCTTCTATAGAAGCTTAATTTCCGTTTTTACACTCAGTTCGCCTGACGCCTTCGCCGTTTCAAGACGCAGGTGAATAAAAACGGAAAATAAGCATCCAGGCAAGTTATTCATAAAGTCGCTTAAATAAATCAGCAAAGGGTGGTTACATTGGCAGTGAAAAGGCCATTCTTGTAGTCAAAACCTACAAGTTTCATCCATTTCCAAACACACTTTCCAGGACTTTCAATTTTTGGGGGTTAATTTATTCATGCACAATTCATTGCACAATCATATCTGAACATACATTCAAGACGCACTGGAATCCGCTACAGATTCTGCAGAATAAAGCACTAAGGGCCCTAGTTAATTATCTGCCTTTACCTTCAGCCTACCCAAAGGTAGGCTGAGGCAGAGATGCCTCTCTGCCGGGAAAGTAGTAGTAGTAGTATTTAATTACAACAAACATAGATAAAAATCACGGACCAGTGCACATGCCTGGTGGCATACTTTAGCACTGACAATGTTGCACAACGAAAATAAAATAAAAAGCCGTCTTCTAACTACATTTTGACATCAACAAAAAGAGAACAAAAACAAAAGAAATTGCTCAACTACGCGTCGTAAATTTTTTTTTCAGTAATTTTAGAAACTGTCGCTTATTGCTACATTCTCGCACTGATACTGGAATTGAGTTCCAGCTTTTTGGCCCAGTGTGACGGATGCTGAAACTCGCTCTTGACGTAGGGCGAAATTCGCACGAAAAATCTGAACGATGAGTGGTTGGATAATTATGAAATTGGGAATTAGTTGGAAAAATACCAGAGAAATTTGAAGGTAAACTATTGTATAGATAATCATGGCAAATATTAGAAATAGAAATTGTATGAAGTTGATCCAAGGAATATATTCCTGAAGTCCCATATATGTGTCTAACTGAAGATCTGTATTCAACATTAAAAAGAATCCTCATTGCTTTATTCTGGAGTATTTGGAGAGGTTTAAATACAGATGAAAAGGTAGAAGCCCAAACAGAAATACAATAAAGAAAATATGGGTGGACAAAAGAATAATAAATTGATTTTAGAATATTTTTAGGAAAAAAATAACGAAGACGTGATAGCATACCAATATTTCGGGAAAGAAGTTTAATTTATTTTATAAATTTTTACGTAAATATATAAACCTAAACCTGACCTGAATGATAGGCGAACTCGGACCAGGAACTGCGTCTGCGTCACAGTTCGCCGTTTCACTCGAAGGTGTTAGTTGCTTTTTTGATCGAAGTTTTGTTCACCGTTCGCTTAGCCGGTTGCTTAATTTCCATTTTTGAACGCCGTCGAAGTTCACCGTTTGCTTAATTATCGTTTTTACGACTCCGGCGATCCTTGCCAGGTCGACGTTTCTTCGACGACGATTCAAGCAAACTTCGAACTTGCTAACGCACGAAGTTCGACGGTCAGAGTTTGAAGGACGAATAGTCTGGGGTCCACTGAACCGAAAGTCTTCTCCTTCTAAAAGTGGACGGACTTACTCGGGCAACACCTCTAGAGATCACACGACCTCCCGTACGTTCTGTTACTCACGAAAGTTACCGGGATACAGCTTTTTGGTATATCGGACATGCTTTTCTAACCTCTTACACTCTAACTATTCTGCGGTTGCGGTTTGTGCTGTTACATCCGCGGTCCAACTTTCGACCAATCAAAAGCAAGCAGATGCAAACAAACATTCAAACATTTCTGAAGCAGCGTTGCCGCCTGTCGCAGAAATCTGCGGTTAATGACAGTTTTCACTTCTTCGACAGAGCAAGCCAAAATTCTACGACCGGTTCCTTGCAAGTAAATATAAAAAGTAAGCAAAAAATCTTTTGCGGCCAAAAGTCACATGTTCCAGATAAGAAAAAGTGGCAATAGTGTTTACAAACCAAGAATTCCAAGATATTTCACCTGAGAATTGGAGGATATTAAGAAGAATAAACAGGTAAAACCATTCAAGCAGAGCTGCAATGTGGTTGTTCTTGAGTGTGGGTTAAGGCCTTTTAGGTAGTAGAAAGCTCCACTTGCTTATAGGCCCAGATTAAACAGCAAATAAGTTGGACTGTCGAGAGTTTAAGATTATTCATGGTATGTATTGTTTTTTTATGAATGTTACAGAACTGTTAGTCAGTCCATTATAAAAGCCTCATTTTTGGAGGCCGGAGGCTATGCTAAGTTACTGTCACTGTCAGAGGCGTTACTAGCTGAAATGTTTGTCGGGGGGGGGGGGGGGGGGGCAAGGTATTTACTGACTGTTGTTGCAGAAAGAAGAACTGTTTTCAAGAACAAAAATGAGAGCTTTGAAAAATAATTGACTGATTTAAAAAAATGACTGTTTTGACAAAAAATCAACTGATTTTCAGGAAAAATAACTGTTTTCATGAAAAAAAAACTGTTTTGACGGAAAATTGCAGTGCTTCACGCCAACTCAGTTATTTTTTACAGACTGGCCGGATACATTTGGAGGATATTTGATCGTGCAAAACGGATACGTCAGCTGAATTTTATTGGAGCTATATTTCAGCCCTTCTTGGCAAGGGTCCTCTTCAGGCTCAAAACCGCTCAAGTTGGAAAATGAACTTGAGGGAAGGGTTCGTTTTTCGGTTTTGAGCCTGAAGAGGCCCTTGCCAAGAACGGCCGAAGTATAGCTCCAAGAAAATTCAGCTGACGTATCCATTTTGCACCATCAAATATCATTCGCAGTCAGCTTGGGCTGAAGGAATATTTACACTTGGAAGGGTCGCCCCCCCCCCCACAGTTGTGACACCCCTGTTCACTGTACGTACTGTACGGATGTCTGACGCTTGTCGGCCATGCCACATGGCTATTTCCATTGTTTTTTATGATAACTTAACTAATTTGAGCAGCTAAAAAGGCTGAGAAGCTCAGTAGCAAAGTCGGGTTACAGTAAATCAGTAGCTTAGTCAATAACCTAGATGCTTTGAGTCTCCGACTAGTCAGCAGAAATATTTTCATATCCTGTGGTTTGATCATTAGTAGGGTACAGGGAAAAATACAGAACCCTGAAGCTGCTACGCACAACTATGGTAGTCAGAATAAAGTTTACTTGCAAAAATCTCCATTATTATAAAAGGCTAACCATGTTGAGTCCCTAATATGTGTTTGTATTGTTTATTTTCTTTTTCTTATGAGATATTTTATGGTCTTTGTTTGCCACTAGTTAGCCAAGCTAAAAATCAACAAATTTTATTGTATTATATTTGTTTTAACAACTGTAAATTCCTCTGTGATTGCAAGGTTTGTTAATACTATAATATCTAAGTACCTATGGTGTTGTAACATATTTTATTCTTTACAGGAAATTGAATGGATCAACTGACCAAGAAGCAGGTCCGGATTGCGAATAGCCTAAAGAAAGAGGAGAAATCTGACTTCTTATTTTGTGCCAAACACGGATATTCTTCCTTTATCAGAGGCTTGAGTCCTGGACAAGCTTAGTGATACATTGAAGACAGTAAGAGACAGGCACTACAGGCCTCTGATGACTACAATGGCAGGTGCTGCTATTGCCAGCACCTAAATCTTTGGTGGCATGCAGTGAGAAGGCCAAATATCATGAAAAGTTTACCAAGGGGTTTCTCAATCTTTAATCAGTGGAAGAAGAGATTGTAGATGGTTACGGTTTGCCAAAAATGGATGCTGTTTGCTAACAGCCCATAAAAGAGAAAACTGATTGACTTTTCTATGTGTATTTGTGCCAAACAACTGACATCGCTCCTTGGCCACAGGCTAAAGTGTTGGACAAGCTAAGTGATTTGCTGCAAAAAAGCTCATGACTGCAATGTCAAAACCTGATTTTTGTGATTGTGTGTTGCATGAAACTTGTAGGAAAAAGTTTTTTTCCACTTCTAAGTCCTCAGTCTTGTTAGCTGATGGGACTTCTGACACTGTGCAACTTGGACATCAACATCAACTCTTAGTCCCATGGTCCTACAGTTAAGGTTTCAAAGTGTTGACTTTTCATATACTGGCACTTTCCTCTTTTACCTGAAAAAAGAATGTAAAGAGAGGCCAGAGTCTCAACTTCGCAGAGTTTCTGAAGCGTCAAGGAGTGTTAACATAGTAATTGAACATGCTTGTGCACTAACTGAGCGAGATATTCGTCTTGCTTCTGGATGCAGGGCTCGTGATCTTGTTGCAGAGAAGGCCAGGTATCTCGATAAATGCTTGAGGAACTTGTGATGGAAATTGAACCAAAGTGTAAACGATGGTAGTGTGTACAAAACATCACAAATCAGATAATACTTTTCTGTCCTTTTAAAGCAGAGTGACAGCCATACTATGAAACGGCTGAAGAATCGCCTAAAAAATGATCTCCGTATACATCTTTTGCCACGCAAAAGGAGCCCATGTGGCTGTCACCCACCGACAGATCATTTTTTTGTTTGCACTGGCTGCGTGCATTTTTGTAATTTTCCGTGTAGACGCAAGCTCACGACCCCATACCTGTCTCTTTGAACCCACTGGACTATGGATGGGCCGATGAGATACGTGGGGGATCAAAAGCAGTGGCAACTGATGGGCCATATTTTTCCAGACAGTGTGGTCGGTGTTTTTTGTGCCTGCAAGAAATCTTGCAGCAAAAATGCTCATGTGCTGTAACCAGGAGATCTCGTGATTTACTATGCGCATCCGGGGGGAAATGTGTCAATGTCATTGTAATAGACGAGGAAGAAGAGGATTTCGAAGCCTAACTCATTTGTGATTAAATATGAAAGTTGACAGGACCAACTTTTGCAAATATGGTTTTAATAAATGTACTCTTTCACCGTAAATAAACATACCTAAATAAACTTTTCCATTGTTTCTGAAGGATAGTTATTAGTCAGAGTTGGAATCACCATAGCTGGTTAGCTGATAATAGTTTTCGATCCGCTTTAGAAAAATTAAATGGAACGCCAAGACATCCGAATTTGAGTGTTGGTGCGTAACATCTTTAGCACATGTCTGATCCCAGTATCCCGCCCAGATTCGAAATCAGCGGGGTCGATTTACCTAGAATCCATCGTCGGATCAGCTGCCCCCGACGGGAAAGCTACTTTTCACATTTTGATACTTGGGCCCCAGACTAGAAGGAATTGTGACCGGCGACCAAAAGCGGTATTTAAGCAGAGACCTTTGAGGTTGAAGGTAACTTCAAACTTCGATCAAAAACGCAACTGTTGTAGAGCCGAGAACTGACACGGTTTCAGCAAAAACGAGAACTAAGCAAACTGCGAACTCGGAAGGTGATCGAAAACGAGAAATAAGAAGTACCGAGATCACGAACGGCAATCAAAAACGCAACTATTAGTAGCATGATAGGCGAACACTCGTCCGGAGCGTAAGCCAGCATGGAAACTAGTAAGTGCGTCGCGGCAAGTGAAGAAATTAGTGAGGTGTCGTAATCGGGTTTTTGAGGGTACTAGCCAATCATGTTATTTTGGGAAATATTGAGGAATATTCTGATTGGCTGGTTTCTAACCAAGCCCAATAAACAAAATCACATCCCCTCCTTGATTTTTTGAAAACCGAAAGTAAATTTAGGTCATTGTTCTTCGGTCTGACGTGATCGACATTAGCCAATTGGAATTTTCCTCACCATTCACCTAAGTAATCTGATTAGCTAGTACTCTTAAAAGTTGAACTGATTTCAACATGGGTCCGAGACTAGCTGGTACCCGAAACTGGCACCAATATCAATTGCAAACGGCAGAAACCCAACTAATACTCGGTCTCAGAGCGATTTCCGGGACTGGCTTGTACCAGCTAAAACCCGTATTTAGTATTAGCTAAAACCCGTTGTGAACGGGCTTTTAGCGGGTTCAGAATGTAACATAGAAAATTTGGATCTCCGGGTTTAAGAACCAATGAATCATGTTACAGAAGTACGTTGCATTGATTGAGCTTCGACGTTTCAAAACCGCTTCTTGGTCTCCTTGTCATTCTTTTCATCATTTCATGGCTATTCCATCAAACCCCAGACCCGATGCATCGCTTTTTCATCACGTAGCTCCTCCCACAGGGCGGGGCTTACCTCCAAACTGTCACTTGTCAACCCTTAACTCCTCCCCATTTGGAAGCCAGCAGCCAATCAGCTGTAAAACTTTTATTTTCTAGCTCCCTTGTTCTCGTTCTTTCTCCGCTTGTCCCTTTGAGGAATTCCAAATACGATAGTCTTTTTAATCATCAAACAACGAGATTCTACCTCGCCCCGAGCCAGCCCCGAACTTAAAGCTAACTTTTTGTTGCCATTCCCGAAAATCTATCGATCAAGCAATTCATTTCAGTCAGCAAATTCCAATTTTTGCAATCTAACACCCAAGCTCGCTAATCCGGCCTTTTCTAATGGTAGTTAATTTGCTATGAAGAAAAGCCCGATGACCCGTCGAAAGATAAATTGCTTCGAAACTCGAAGGAGCAAAGCAAGTGAGCTGGAAAGATCCTTAGAGAATGCCATTTTCTCTCCTCCCAAAAGAATTTCAACAGGAGAGAAAGAAGATTATATCGCAGAAGCATTTTACGAGTCGTAGTTAAACACTACGGATTTCCGACACGACTTGAAATATGAATGTCATATGGCTGTGAAAGCAAGAAAAATGCACCAGGAATATGTGCCGCATAAGGGGTTGGCCGGCGTGTAAAGGAGGAAGATATTGTCGAAAAAGCTTGAAGGCCATGACAAAAATTGTGTAAATACCTTAACCACTGTAGTCTAAAATCTTGTTCTATGGTTTGCTCCATTGCAAAGATTAGCACCTCAGTCTTCCCACACTAGAAAAACATTCGTCCTTACCATCCATCTTTCATGACATACGAGAAGCCTTTGCTTCGGTTATTTTTAAAGCCGTTTCCAAGAGTTTTGGGATCTCCGTAGCGAGATTTTTGGTGGGGATAACCCGATACTCCCTGGGATCCTGAAGTGTCCTTCCACCCAGTCGATAAATAAGATTTGTAGGTTTGTGTTTAGAGCGCTAGTTTAGAAAGCTTTCCGTAGATTAGTTGCAAAGATATTTACGTCTTTGTGCATTAACAATTTATACTTGTGAATCTTGTGACATGCAGGACTCTCGAACGCCGGAACCGAGTGGGATGCAAATTGAGGGATGGGAAGAGCAGACGTCCTACATCCCCCATACCATATCCGACTACTATGGGGGAGTTGGAAGGGGAATCCTGGAAGTCAAGTGACATGTATTGTTCTCGAACTGGTCATCCAGTTTGGATGGTAGGCTACATGATACTAGTGGCCGATCTGTAGGGCGAGTTGGAGGGATGTACCAGAATTTTATGCCAAGCTTAGAATGGGGAGACCAAGATGGAAGTCGTCAAACAGGACTACACATGCTTAGGCAGATGTGGGGGGGGGGGGGGGTCGAAACAGACATCTGGTCATGAAAGCGCGAGCTCAGTTGATGTGACGTGTAGGTTTTCATCTCTTGCTATCCATTCTATTGACACTAAACAGATTTTCGCATCCGAAGTGTCTGGCTTTGTTTGAAGTTGATCAGGCCCCCATTTGGCAAATTCATAAGTACATCTTCAGTCCAATCGAACAAGCTGGCAAAATCGTAGTATTAGTAAAAAAAACTCAAAAAGCAGTTGATAGGAGGAGGGGGTTAAGTCGGATTGGTCCTTACTACTGCCCCATGTGTGGGGATAGGAAGTATTTGGGAAAGGTGTGTATGGTGAGGAGTGGATGGTTAAAGTAATGAAGGATGAATGCTTTACGGGAGTTGGTCAGATTGGAAGATATCCTTAAGCTTTCGATGAAACATCGAGGTATGTTTATTTAGTTGGAATTTGGCGAAAAGATAATATATTTGTTTCGTTCTGTTTTTTTTTGTATCGAATTGCCATAGTCCTCAGGCTTTTCGTGCAAACATGTGTCATATCATATATATCTTGAAGTATTAAGCAAGGAGAAGAATTCCCCCCAAGGAGTAAGAACAATCGATAAGAAAGTAATTTCTGGTAAGAGCTGTGCTTTCACCTTCAGCTTAATGTACTAATATCCTGCTGGTATATATATCAGAAAAGAATAGGAAATAGTTTGTGAAGGAGTGGGGAAACTCGACTTCCCAAGAGCCTCCACAAGGTTAATTCCGGTATTTTCGGCCCAATAGGTTCCAGGCTTCGAGACCCGAGGTCCAGGGTTGGATTCCACTGCCAAATCAAGTGGCAAAAGAAGTGAATCCTGAATTATCGTTACCACTAGCACTGTGAAATCCGTATTCAAACAATGCATAACACAGCTCCGATGCATTTGCAGCGATATTTTGGTCCTTTTGGGCAAGGTCCCTCGTCAGGCTGTCGAACTTCAGGGAAGACTTTGGGGAAGGAACGAACCTGAAATCTGATAATAGAAATCCAATGATTTTCCCAAAGTTGGCCCAATAGTTCGACACCCTGACGAGAACCCTTGCCAAGAAGGGCCGACATATCGCTGCCAAAGTATCGTAGCTGACATATCCATTTTCAGCATTGTTTGAAAATATAGATATTCTTTCAGCCCAAGCTGACTGCGAATGATATTTGACTGTGCATAACGGATACGTCAGCTACATTTTATTAGAGCTACATTTTATTAGACGTTTTGCACCGTCAAATACGGTTTGCAGTCAGCTTGGGCTGAAGGAATATCTTTCACCAAAGTACGGAACTTCAAATCGCCCATTCATGCCACCGACAAGTATTCATCTCAGTTGGAAAGAAGAAGAGACAGGTGACTCCAAAACTAACATGCAGAAGAATCTCTACCCTTTTCGACAACCCAATTGAACAGCAAAAACAGCAGCCGTGTCCAGAATGAAATCGCAGCACCAGCTTTAACTCCAACCAATTTTCGGAGAAGAAGTTCACAAAATCAGATATTTAAGGAATAATCTTTAATTGGTTTTCCACAAGTTCATTTTTCAGCTGTAGCGGATTGAGCCTGAAGACGATCCTTGACAAGAAGGCCCGAAATAGCTCTAATAAAATGTAGCTGACTTATCCGTTTTGCACCAACAAATTTGAATATATGTTTCCAAGTCAGCTTGAGCTGAAGGAGTATTTACTGTGAAATCTCCTTTAAGGCAGGATACCATCAGATATTTACGGAAGAAGTGATTGTTGATAAAGCCTGTCTCCTTGCTCTGACGCTGTCGCTGTGCCAGCCCGAAGTTCTCACGATCCAATCTTGACGAAACAGGATTAGGACATCTCGGCTGCAATAATACTACAAAGGGCGCTAACGAAGGATCTGTAGGAACTCTCGCCTTCCGTCGTAATGAAACAAACTTAGCATAAATCCAGTCGTCGAGCATGGGCTTCAATAAACAACTCATGGCTCAATTTGACTCTGGAGCATTCCACCAACGAAACTGCCACCGGCTGGCTTTCTCAGAAGTCCCAGAGATCAAACACCTCGCCCGGAGATCTTGACTGCACTGCTTTGTGCAGATAATTTGATTCTGTCCCACTTTCAAGCTATATCGCCGAACCTTGGATTTTTCGTTCCTCCGAACGACTCCCAAAAGACGTGTTTCTCCTAGCCCTCTCCTGAAACTATTTACAAGTTAAAGGTCGGGGGAATGATTCCTCTTTGTACGTCCCAAATTGGCTCAGAAGGGTTGGAATGCTGCTTCACGAGGAAGACTTCAATCCAGGCGTGTGATCCCGTCTGAACAACCGAATAGTAAAAGGCAGAGGTCGGAAAGAGCTTGTCATGATCGAGCGCAGTTCGAGAATAGGAAAATCGGAACCGACGAAGTGTAAATCTAGCAACATTGCCACGATTTCGGCAAGAACGGATAGCCTCTCTGAAAAATAAACTTGAGAAGAAATACGATCTAGCTAAAATAAAGCTAATATAGTGAATATAAAAGCTAATGTAGTTAGTATAAAAGCAAAGATAGCGACTACAAGAGATAAGATAAAGCAAAAAGTTAACGAATTCGCCGAATTGAACTGCAAACAGAAGTGACCGTACAGTGGTGATCGGACAAGCCTAGTGAAAAAGAGCTGTTTTGGCAACGATGATTCCAAATTTTCTAAGTAGAAATCCAAGGATACAGATAGCTGCAGATAGACCCTACTAATAACTGAGAATAATTAATTGCATTTTTGCAGATACTATGGTATCTGTTACGACGGTAACTGAATTCGCAATTAGTCGTTTTTGCAGTTACCGTGGTATCTCATACTACGGTTGCTCTACGACAATTGCCGAAATTACAATTTTCAAAGTCATCCCAAAAGAAAAACTGAAATACAGTCACGTCACTAAGTTTCAAACTTCGTTCCCACCAATTTAACAAAATACTAGGCTCTACTGTTGGTAATGATGAAAGTGAGACGAATATTTTAGATACCAAGATAACTGGCCAGATACCACGGCAACTGAAAAAACGCCTTCTGAACGTGGGTTCAGAAGGGCAAATACCACGGTAACTGCGAAACAACTTTAGACCGTGGTATCAGATAACACGGTATCTGCAAAAACGCAACTATTGTGTTGCGGTACATTGTGCTTGAACGTTCAGTGTTCACTTAATCCTAAGTGACAGGAATATACGGGAAAACAAAAGTTTTGACTATCAAACGCGAGACTTCGTCCCCAACAAGCCCTAGCCAAGTCTGGCTGGTTACTTCAGTGATGAAGCTTCTGTGATGAACACTTTATTAGTGAATACCTCGAGTTTCTACTAGATGGGAATTTATCAAGAGCACGCTTATGTCCTTTGGTTTAAGCTTTCCCGGTCGCTCAGAGCGATAAGGGGAGTTACAAACCTTGCATGATTTAAAACTTCACGATTGATTTATTGTATCGTCTTTCATCCTTACTTGATTTATGGATGGTTAGTCTAAGCTAGCAATTTTGTATTGTTCCAATAAAGTTCAGAAACTCACATAATCACAAAAACTCTCATGAACTCCGGTCTAGAAGGATCTCTGTCGAAATGAGCAATAAAAGACTACCGAGAACCAAGCCAAAAGAGACTACTGAGCTGAAATTTTCACTGATTTTATTGATGATATGAAGTTCATCAGTCAATTAAATTAATATTCTCATTTTTTTTTCGCAGAGTCAGGATTTCAAAGAGTATTTAAGTTGATATGTTGTTGGTGGGTGTTCCTCGGGAAACAACAAGAGATTCTTTTATTAGTGATAGTTCGTTCCAAGTGATAGTTCGTAACTACACAGACTAAAAGAAGGCACTTCAGAACAAGGGTCCAGCCTCTCGTTACTTATAACGCACGCGAACATGCCCGACAGCTAAAAAAACGCACGCCGGAACAAAGCATTTATTCAATTTTTTTTGTTTACCTAAAACGTACAGCTAGACTAGATATTGCTGTTGATGGCCCCTGAACTCAAAAGATTTATGCTCACATACGAGTGTGAATCGTTTGCCTATCGTGAGTTTTTGCCTTTAAAACCAGCCAAACAAAAATGTTTCTTCCATCCGCTATTCCACGCTCAAAAAAACATAGACAGAGCCGTCTTTCGGGGAAAAACTTCATAAGTCTAATGCATTAGTCTAAATTACATTAGTCTAATGCACTGTTACGAGAAACGCCACAGTCATGGTCTACTTCAATAGGGAAAATTAACAATATGACCGAACTACGGGCCCGTACGGAAATCTTTTTTTGTGGTTTACCCGCCTCATTTCACTTCCCGTTCAGAATCCTAAGAGGATATTGTGAAAATGTTGGCGACGACGAGAATGCTAGGGAGAACAATTTGTATTGTTCACCATGGATCTTTCCCTGGTGCACCACTAACGGTTTCTACCCTCTCTTTACTTTCAGATTAGTCGACAGGTTAGTTTCATTTAATCTTGAGCATGACAAGAACAATTTTTAATCCGTTACGATAAAATGGGTAAAAAATACCGTGTTCGAAATATTGGGCTTTTTCGCCATACTTTACATAGGGATTGACAAAAAAAAGGCACGGCACGGAACGACATAGTTTAGGAGGCACAAGTACTAAAAGAGGCACTAAACTAAAAGGGTCCCTTCAGGCTTCGCAGTGAGGCGCAAGAACAATGTTCTAACTTGCCTTCTGTTAGGCTCTGGAGTTACGAACTCTCACTTCCTTGTCTACTTATATTACTTGCTAAAAAAAAATATTATTCGTGTTATGGAGACATCCCATAGCACTTTGCTCTGCAATAGTCCTCCTAGTTATTCCCTCCCTCTATCCCCTACTTTTCTATATATCTCTTCGGTTTCCATCACCATCATTAATTTCCCGGCATCGTGACAATAGGTCACTCGGTCTTTATCCACTAGCTCCAGTTAGCTGCTCGCTAATCCGAGGTCAGGCTTTGATCCATTTCATTGTATTTTGGCTACGGAATGAGTCGTAGCCAAAAGTCTTTCATTCTTGGTCCAAGCAGCATCTCTCTATATTATAATTTATGGTAAGAGTTGTTTATATATTTAGTTAGGGACCCATTAGTGTTATATATTATGTGTCAAACTCTTGTTCACGTAATACGAGTCTATTAACTATAGACGTTCTGGTCCATCTCGGCTAGTAGGCCTCGGGCTTGACTGGATATGTGAATTCCAGCTTCGCTCGGATGTGTGAACCAGCTTGATTAGGGATTTCTGGATTGACTGCGGCTGAGCTATAGAATTCCCCGAGGCTTTCCCTTGTCTCTTTTTTCCGGTTTCCTGACTGGTCCTGGGTCTAGTGGGCACCTACGGTGTCAGAATGTCTTCAGCCCACACCCCAGGAGCCTTATCTTCATTAAACCTCGCCTTCACTCGTCCATCCACTTAACAAATGGTGTAAGAGTGGGATTTGGGAACTTCCCCCACGTTCTACATCTTAACACTCGTGCCTCCATCGCCATAACGTGCATCGCTGTGCCTCTTTTTAGTCGATCCCCTTTGATATAGAAGAGAGAGAACTTGTGTACGTGGGTGGTGCGGAAGACGATATGTGGGAGTCTTTACCTTAGGTGGTAGAGGTTGAATGGTTTTACCGCCAACTGACTATTTTAGCTTCGAATGACTGTTTGAAGACTGAAATAGAGACGGACAGCTTGAGGCTAGATTGAAATATTCAGGTATGTAAAAAAAGGAAGAGTCAGCGAAGTCTAAAACGGTCAAAGTAGCTCAAGCAAAATCCGTGACAGAGAAAGCAAAAAGTAGCGCCACGCAAAAACAGCTACAATAAAAACAGCGAAAGCAAAAATAGAGCCATGCAAAAATGGTGCCATGCAAAAAGAAGGGCATGCAAAAGCAGCGATGGTAAAAGCGGTGAAAGCAAAATCAGCGACTTGGAATATTGCAGATGTTTCTTGATTAAAGCAAGAATTAGTATAAAGCAAGCATGGACTTTACATTAAGTTTCTTCTTCCATTAAATGAAGTGAAATCAGTTTACTATTCACTAGTCCATTCGTACCTAAACTACTGCCCTTTGATTTTCTCAAACACTTTTAAAGTTCACATATCACGGCTACTGAGGCAACAGTATAAAGCACTTAGGATTTTGAAAAAACGCTCCATTCCAGTTGCAAATTTACAGAAGAAAAATAGCTAGCTCCTATGCATTAACTATCGCAATATCTCTCCACTGTGAAATTTGATCAACATTACAAAGAGTGTGTTCCATCCAGTTCCATCATACTTACGAAGATACTACGCATGACGTCACAAATCCTGGCTTCTCGGCGTCAAGGTTGGAAGAGTATTTTTCTATTTTCAGCAAAATATCGAGACACGGGCTAATCCGGCCAATCAACAGAGATTCGTAGATACCACACTTATTACGCTCCCGAGCGTACTAAGCAAATAGTTTCTATTAATTACTATTTCGAGAAGGTTGGAAAGGTCAGCGTAATTACTTTTCACGAGGTTGGAACACAAATAGTAACTAATAGCAAGAACAAATATGCACTTATTTGTTCGTTTATTTGTTAGCAAGAACAAATATGCACTTATTCGTTCTTGCTAATGGTTACCATTAGTTGCGTTTTTGATCAAAGTTTCAAGTTACCTTCAAGCTCAGCGTAAATACCGTTTTTGGTCGCCGGTCTCAGTTTCTTTGTCCTTCAAACTCTGACCGTCGAACAGACATGAGTTGCGTTTTTGATCGAAGTTTGAAGTTACCTTCAACCTCAAAGGTCTTCGTTTAATTATCATTTTTGGTTGCCGGTCACGGTTTCTTTGTCCTTCAAACTCTGACCCTCGAACTTAGTGAGCTATCAAGTTCGAAGTTTGCTTGCATTGCCGAAGAAACGTCGACCTGGCAAGGATCGCCGGAGTCGTAAAAACGCTAATTAAGAAAACGGCGAACTTGGACGGCGTTTGAAAACGGAAATTAAGCAACCGGCTACATTAACGGCGAACAAAATTTCGATCAAAAACGCAACTTTGGTTAGCTAGCAAGTTCGAAGTTTGCTTGAATCGTCGAAGAAACGTCAACCGTACAAGGATCGCCGTAGTCATAAAAACACTTATGAAACAAACAGTGAACTTTGGACGTTCGAAAGCGGAAATTAAGCAACCGGCTAAGCAAACAGCAAACAAAACTTCGATGAAAAACGCAACTATTGTTTGAAGGGTGAAACACGCTCAAAGAAACATTTTCTCTTGTTCGTTCGTATATTCCATGACATGCTAAATACCTCCCACTGAACCAATCAAGTACGAGGCTAAAAGCATAGCTTACTTGTGAAAGCGACTCTCCATGGCAGACTTGGATCTAGCTAGAGTATAAAAAAAAAAACGAAACCTGTGTAAAAAAAATGCAAAAATAGGCATGAAAAATAGAATGACGGTTGTTACTGAGAAGAAAAATAATAGAATAGAACCAGCTGTCTTTTCCGCTTTCAGTCTTGGCAGGAATATGTGTTATTAAAATTAACAACCCGGAAGCCCTTTTCATTTCCACTTTCATGTCCTGTCTGATGGTGAAATGATTCAGTGGGTAACTTACCGTTTATGTCGCTCCCTCTTGGCCCATCTGTGTTTATGCCAGTAAATAAAGAGGAACACTGCAGAAGTTCCGGCAATTTCCGACGCAAGGAATCCGGAAACGACCAGCAGAAAACTATATCCGAACTGGTAGGTAAACATGGCCGGTTGAAGATGAGATTTGGGACGGAGTTTACTTCCTATCTCTGCTTTGAAGACAGATATGTACATCACGAAGCCGGCTAGCAGCAGCAATCCTAAAAATAGTATACTTTAGAATAGCCTAATAATGACGTGAAAAACAACAGTTCTTGTTGCCTTCGGGCGGGATCACTGTTCCTATGGCCGGCTTCTACCAGACTATTGTAGTAGTTTGCGAACTCTGTTCACAAGCCCCTCGGTAGCTCAGTGGTAGAGTGACGGCCTTGTAAGCAGAGGGTCCTGGGTTCAAATCCCGGCTGAGGAGCATTTTTGTCTTTCAGTTCTTCCGCTCCGGGATTTGAAACCGCAACCTCCGACTGAACGTACAGACGCTCTAGCGTTCATCACAACCAGATGAGATCGGATAGTAGCATTTTTTCACCTCGTTGCTACAATACCTTTCAACTTCGTCGGTCTACCATCGAGGAATTGAAGCTTGGAATGTCTTAGGTCAGGATGCTAAGAGTTACGAAGATTTAGCTGTTCTTAACTCTCTGCTTAAGGAATATACGTTAAAAAAATATGAGTTCTAGTTCTCTTTTGTTCGGAGTGGGCCGGGGCTATGTGGATTTGTTCCTTTAGTGCTAGTGGTTTGTGTTCGCTGTGTAAACTTGGCTGCGATATTTACATGGTGACTGTTAGTGTTCAATTTGGCCAACCCCGTGGACAGGCTAGTGCTTTCTCTAGTGTACGATTTTGTGCCATATGCAAATTTTCTTTATTGTTGAATAAAATCTTCTCTCTCTCTCTCTAAAAAAAAATTGAGTTGTCGAGGGGTTGAGAACTGATTTCACAAAGAGATTCACTGACCTGTTCGTTCCGGTTACAGGAACAGTGTTCGTGAAATTAATTCCCTTAGTGGGTGTCCATCAACGTCATAATTAATTTTTCACCAGGGCCCTGTCGGCTAACAATTCTCTTGTGTGGGAAGATTTTTGGAATGCCACTGATCAACTTATTTCAGCTGCCTTCATGTGAGGAGGGCACTCCTCAGGTGTTAATTTTATTGTGTTTTTGTGTCGTTGTGCGTTATTAGTATAAAACTATATTTACGAATGAGATACTGAGAATACACTACCGTTTCTTATTCAGAACCATAGGTGATAGCGTGAGTTTTGTTTAGAGCTCCTTAGAGCGGACTGGCCTGTAAGACTAAGAGCGTGTTCCACCCTACTTACCATAGTTACTACGCATGAATTCTGGCTTTTTGCCGTCAAGGCTGGAACGATTTTTCTATTTTCCAGCAGCATCTCTCGCCAGGGGCGAATCCGACCAATCACGTTATAGAGATGCGTAGTTACTACGCTCCCGAGCATGGTAAGCAAATAATAACTATTAGTTACTATACCGACAAGGTTGGAACGCGTAGTAAGTTTTCGTGAGGATAGAACGGAAATAGTAACTAATTGTAACTATTGTTAGAAGGGTGGAACACGCTCTAAGTGTATAAAGGGTAGCTGATTTGGGTCCGGTCCCAAGGTCGATGACTGTGTCGCACTTTGGGCACCTACCATCTGTGTCTGGCTTCAGTCCTAACCCCAACATTCAGCTAAGAATGCAGCTTTCGCCACAAAAATACAGTCGTCCTAACCTTTGACAGGAAAATAAATAGACCATTAGGATTTGGAAGGGTTTTGTTCAGTTGTGTTGGGGATATTTGTGTGTTTGCGTATTGTTTGCCTTTGCCTATCTGGACTTTACCCCCTGAAGAAAAAGGATGTAGCAGCTATTCGAATAGCATACTTCCGCTACTGTAAATTCCTGCTCTACTTTCCAATTTGGTATAAAAATCGAAATGATAAATACATTTTCAGTAACTAATACAACTGTTAAACTTGGAGCTGCATAGGAATCTGTCGGTGTCCGCGTTTTCTCCGCATCACGGTCTTGTCCGTTTGTTTGAACTGTAATCTGTTCGAAGTGTAAATTTGTAGCCTAATTTAAGTTGTGTTTCTTTCTTTTTTCGATGTTACTCCACTATTTCTATTTTATAGAAGTGGGCTAATAAAAAAATCGTTCATTAGTTCTCAAGCTGAACCCTGGATGAACCTATAAATGCCCCTTACACTCTGTCCGAATACAAACCTTATTATTATCGTTCTTTGCCGGAAGAGTGACAGTCTGCCTGTATCTGAGAATTTGCCACTGAGCAACAAAGTTGGGGCCTTTCCAAAACCAATAACGATCCCCAGCTGTCAGTCACATTCCAGAAGGACCACCCATTGTATCTCCCTGGTGGCCGTGTTCAACAAGGAAGTGGCTGGTATCTACATATCCTTCCCTATTCAACCTACCGTAAAGCTCCCATTTTCGTCGTAACTTTTTACTAACGATAGACTGTCCCGTACAGCACAAGCGATTAGCATTTTAGCATTTCCAGAGATAACTTTCACTTACCAGAGAAGATGAAAATGACTCCTCCGACAAAGGTGAATATTTTTCTCCTCTTCGAAAAATGTCCGGAGATGCAGGAAACCTCTCCGAAAATTAAAAGAAGTGCAGCTGCTAAGTAAAAAGGCGCAGACTTGACGACAACATCTGAAAAAAGGACAAGTCTGACTTGGTGGAAGAAAACAACAAGAAGAAGAGTGGAATTTTCCCACGGGAAGCAAGAGAAGACACGAAGAAAAAATCGTTCCATTGGTTGGAGGTTTCACTAACAACAATACCAGAAGTTTGAAAACATTTAACACGTGGATGCGCAAGATTGTGTTTGAAGTTATGACGGATTCCAGTTTCAGGTCTATCCCTCTATGCTACCTTTTCCATGTTTTTTTCGAATGTTTTAATCGTTGCGTTTTTGATCGACGTTTGAAGTTACCGTCAAACTCAAACGTCTCTACCGTTTTTGGTCGCCGGCTTTGTCCTTCAAACTCTAACCGTCGAACTTCAAACTTCGACGTTTGCTTGAAACGTCGTAAAAACGGCTTACCGACGAAACGTCCCCATGACAAAACTTCCCCTGGCGATACGTCCCCATGACAAAACGTCCCCGTGACAAAACGTCCCCATGACAAGACGTCCCCGTGACAAAACATACCCATGACAAAACGTCTCCATGACAAAACGTCCCCAAGCATAGATTGTTTAGTTCGCTTCGATCTTCAGGTGCATGATCGAGGTAAAACAACTTCAGAGTGTGCATTACAATTTTGGGAACATTCCTTATTAGCAGGAAAGATCAGAAATAGAACCGGTTGCTTCATAAATGTCTTGTTTTCAGTTAAAATATGTAGTGTAATATGCCTTGCAATTAACTCGTAACTGATCGGTTTTAGGTCGTTTGAAGCAACATGCAGATCTGAGGAGCACCAATAGGCTCCTCAGAGAAAGGGGAAGCCCACTATGGCTCAGAGAGAGGCAAACAAGGAAAATGTATAAATAAGCGTAGTGCCATTATGATGGATAAAAATGACATAGGAAGCAAGGAAACAAAAGAGGATCGAACGATTAGTTATCTATTAGTTAGGTAGAGAGACAAGTAAATCTAGGTTGGACGGTTTGAGCCTTTAATAAAATCTTTTAATAATAAATATCACCAAATTAAATATAAAAAAAAGCGAGAGAAATGAGTTATGTCGCAGCGTAAACTAACATACAAAAACTCCTAGGCCTACCTATCCCTCAGTGATGAAAAAACATCTATAGCCTGGGACGTTTTGCCATGGGGACGTTTCGCCAGGGGACGTTTTGATCGGGAACGTTTCGCCACGGGGACATTTTTTCATGGGGACGTTTTGTCGGGGACGTTTCGAATGGGGACGTTTTGTCGACAACCCGTAAAAACACTAATTAAGCAAACGGTGAGCTTCGACGGCGTTCGAAAACGGAAATTAAGCAGCCGGCTAAGCGAACGGCGAACAAAACTTCGATAAAAAACGCAAGTAATGTGCACACTTACACGTTGCACCTAACATATTCCGTCATCAATTCGAGTGTAAAGCCTCACAGTCAAGTCTTATATGATAAAATGCAAAAATAGGCTACTGGCTTCGACAGAAATAATAATTGCCTTAATCACAGGTTCGGCCGTATGCGTATTGATTTTCAGAAGTTTCAAGCTTCCGATTAGCCTAGAACCGATTTCAGGACGCGAACACCTACTATCTTTTCTATCATTAACAATTATGTAACTAAAGGACTAACAACAGGGATCCAATTATCAATTAGTTAAACCGATTTCAACCATTTATACCCATCTTTGTCGCTGGCTCAGTAGTCACCCATTATGATTGCTAGAATTCACTGTGTTTTTTCTCTTTTGGATTTGTTTTCATTTCTTTCTTTTACTTCCTACACTCTACTTTCCAAAATGGCGGGTTGAAAAGTAAATTTCGTACTTACTTACGTCGTCTCTTCGTCTTTGATTAGAATATGACAGTAAATGTGTACTGGTTGCGTTTTTCAAGCACGTATGTGCTTTGTGTGTAACCGGTCGTCAAGCCGGAATGACTTTTTTTTTGTAAAGTTGTTGTTGAATCCTGAAAACTTACTGACTACCAAATATTTAGCCGTTGTTTTTGGGATCCCAAAACCTAAGTGACGGGATACCTAATGTTGAAAAAGTTGTCCGTCCGTCCGTTCGTCTGTTCGCCTGTCCGTCTGTTACTCTCGCAGGGGTTGATATATTTTATTCAAACTTGGCATGAGGACTGAGGACTCTTTGGGTCAAAGTACAGAGCAAGTTCGACGATCGACACTGTAGCCCAACATTTGGGGTTGGAGCAGGGGTTTCGAATTAAGGGTTTTTTTTTCAAGCAATTGAGGCAAGGAGACATGCTACATTGTATGCAAATAATTTTCTCGTCGGGCGAGTAGTCTATCCGCCAAAAACTGGAAATTTTGTCAAATGTAAAAGTCTTATTTGAATTGAATAGATGTTCAATTTAGGGGTGTGAAGACATGCTGAATCGTTTTTCTCCGGACGTACAGTTCGCTCAGAATCCGGCTGAAACTGGAAACAAGTATTTTTGCATCTTAAGATGGTTAGATGTTAGGTGAAGGGGCAAGACGACATGATGAATTCGTTTATGAGCTGTAGTTTTTGCCAGACAAGTAGTTCCCTGGAATCCGGCCGAAGCCGGAAATTTGGCAGAAGTAAGGGTGGAAGTTTTGATCAGTTTCGACAAAGTAGATTTGAAGTGGGATATAGGGGTAAACACACATGCTGAATCAATATCTGAACTTGGACTTCTCAGATGATTACCATTGGCCTTAAATAATCTGTTAATGTCTGGATAAAATATCAAATTTTTGGGATCCTATCGAAAACTTTCGTCTTGTTTACTATATCAGCGAGAAGTTAGTCTTAGCCTTTTTGACAGTAATCAACAGTCTAATTTCCGAATGGCACAACAAGATTATCACAAGGTCGTTCCGATTCCTGGTCCGAACTGTCCTACAAGTGAGTAATACAGACACTGAAAATTCTAATTCTTTTCTTCAAATTAATTCGCGGGAGAGGAACGGGGGAGCCGAGCCGAAAGTCAGAACCCTAGAAAGTCAGGTACGTCTGGAGGGGAAAAAACGACAAGGCAACATTACTCTTGTTTTGGGTTTCTTTTCTTCTTCCTCTAGTCAGGATCCCTGTTTTGAGCACCAACGGAACCGTCTCAATTTCACCCCATTTCCCAGGGCGAATGTATTCTCAGCCTTTTCAGGTCAAAACGAGAAAAAAGGCATAAAGGCAGCCAAATAATCCAGCTCTCCTGCATGTAATTTTACAGAGATCCAGCGTTGATCCCCTTTCCCAAAAGACTTAGAGCATATTGGTCTCTGAGGCTATGTGTCGTCTCTTGGAGACTTTAACGGCCGAACGAATATCCAAAATCCATCTCTGTCAAAATGTCGGGTCACAGCGGATGTTCGCCAGAGGGGAACGGGGGAGATAAAAGGCAAGAACTCTCTCGAAAGTCAGTTAGAATTGTATCCGGTTCTTTAATGCGATTTAACGGTAGTAACTGAAACTGAACGTGATCGAGGAGTGACTGAAACTTGATTTTGTTACTCTGGAGAACTAGGAGTAGCGGAAAATTAACTGTGATAGCAGATTCTAGAGAATTACTCGCTGGTGATACAAAATTTCAACAGATAAAGACTTCTATTCAGTATCCAGTTGATATCACTACAGCCGCCTTTACAGCCAATTAGGGAAACAGAACCGAGCTGTGTCTTTTTGATTAGTTTAGTGGTAAGTGTAAGATTATAAGAAAGGCCAATGAGCGCCGCCGGCGAATTTTTTTTGGATTTGCATGTTTTCTAACAAAATTTAACTACTTCCCGAACAGATTTTAACAAAAGACACCACAGGCAAAAATTTTTGAATTCTTTTTGGATAACAAATCAAAGCAAGGACCACCTATCATAGATCAGCTCAAAGTGTTTCGTCAAGTCACATTTCAAACAGTTTGAGACATTTAACTGAAAACTGATGCAGGACGGTGCTTCGGCTCGACCCTTTCCAAACAATATGACCATCCAAAACAAAACTGAAACGGAGTAGCCTTTGCTGTAACCCACGTTAAATAAAGGTTTAAAACTTTTGTTACCATTTCATAAAACAAACGAGTTGGGGTTGGGTGGAAAATGCACTAAGTGTTTGCTGACCCTCTCCCCTTCCTACTCTTATATTTGTGCTCCTTCGGGGCGGTGCCCCCACTTAGTTTGGCAATGAATTGCGTGCTGAAATCTTGCATCTAAAACCTACTTCTTAATGATATCTGTTAACTTTCCCACTTATATATATGTCGTAGGATCCCTCCCAAGAATGAGACAGCAGACATGACAGGAAACTGGCATTACAACTGAAAAATCTAGCATCTCGGCTACAGTGACAATAGGTTCCGAAATTTGCTTCTAAGCTTGTAAATTTGTCCTCGTGTAAGAACAATTTGGTTCCCAATTGTAAGACATGCAAGGGACTTGTAAATAATAATCGGCTGTTATGCTACAAAAATCTTCAGCGATGCGGGGTTTGCAACTTTTGCTAGCCGGTGTACCCAATATTTTTATCCGGTGAACTTGATGTCTATCACGGGAAAGGGACTTGTCAGTGGAGTCGGTGCACGAGGGGCTAGAAATTTATGCAAATTGTTGCACATTGTATTCGATTTATAAAAATCTGACGGTAAGAAAGTTTGTATCGATGGTCTATTGCTGTAACCTAGGATTTACGCAGGTTTACGCAACGGGTACAAACGATAATGTAAAATAAGGTAGTTTCGTAATAATTAATAGTGTCATCTATGGTATTTTAATCCTGAAAAGTTACGGATAGCTTTATAATACCAACTAGATTATATAGGATATTGTTCCAAGTTTTCATCCGTCACGATGTCTACGATTGAAAAGTTCAACTGACTGCAAAGTCCCTTTTTCCGATATTATTTTGTTGTGGTTAGGGCAATCGATAGCCCTTGATGAGCTTATCAAAGTATATGTCATCCATTTTTTTTTAACAAAAATCCTTCATGAGATAAGCCAGTTTGAAAGTTTCAAGGGGTTGACAACTTCAGGAGTAAGGTACACACTGAAACCAAAAATAGGCGATACCAGTTGTGAGACATGTAAGGGACTTGTAAGCAACAGTCGACCGTAAGCAACAGTCGACTGTTAGCTCATAATCATCTTCGGCAATGAGGAGTTTGCAGCTTTTGCTAGTTGGTATACCTGTTATTTGTTTCAGGTGTATTCGATGGTAAGAACAATTTTGTTCCGAATTGTAAGACATGCATGGGACTTGTAAGTAATAATCGGCTTTTATGCTATAATCATCTTCAGCGATGAGGGGTTTGCAACTTTTGCTAGCTGGTGTATCCATTCCAGTTAATTTGATGTCAATCACGGGAGAGAGACTTGTAAGTAAGAATCGGTTCACGAGGGGCTAGAAATTTTTGAAAATTGGTGCACATTGTATTCGATTTCTGTAAATATGACGGTAAGAAAGTTTGTTTCGATGGTCTATCGCTATAACCTAGGATTAACTGTTTACGCAACGGGTACAAACGATACGGTAATGTAAAACAATAAGGTGGTTTTGTAATAATTAGTAGTGTCATCTATGGTATTTTAATCCTGAAACGTTGCGGATAGCTTTATAATACCAACTAGATTATATAAGATATTGTTCCAAGTTTTCATCCGTCACGATATCTACGATTGAAAAGGATAAAGTTCAACTGACCGCAAAGTCAATTTAGTCCCTTCTTCCGATATTGTTTTGTTGTTGGTTTTACAACGCTCAAGAACAGCTTTTGATCATGTGATTAATCTTTTTAGAACATACCGTTTTAAAAGCTTCGATAAGTTGACCATTTCAGCATTTAACCGACCTCGAAGAAACAAAACCAAAGTGTTGCTCTCGCAACACTTCACGTTGCCCGGGCAACGTAGGTCTAGTTTGCCTTGCAATGGACTCATAACTGATCAGTCCTAGGTCGTTTGATGCAAAGACAGTAGAAGTCACTATTATTGTCTTTGGTTTGAAGCAACATGCTTATAACATGCTTGACAACTTATAAGCAGGACAGATCGGACATGGTTGCTTCATAAATGTATTGTTTCCGATCAAAATATACAGTGTAATTGTGTTGCGAGAGCAACACTTGGTTTTTTTCCTTTTTTTTTTTTTTCCCTATGACTCCGATTTCATTTTATTCCTGGTAACTGGTAAGGGTCGAACCTGTGCGGTTTTTACGGAAAGTGTGGACCTTAGGCCGGATTGATGAATATGACATTACATTTTGGAAAGCTCCGTATAACTCTTGCCTGGGGCCAAAAAGGATAGTTTTTGCTTGTCCTCGAGCCAGAGCCTACGGTGTGCGAAGTGAATTGGAGTTACATAGCCCATGTCAGAGAGGACTATCTGAAGTTGTGTAGCGAACCTTTCGTTTCATCAAACCATGTTTCTGCTTTCGAGTGGAAAGCTCCGTTCTAGCACGCAAGCAGGCAGGCACCAGTTTCAAATTGAAGATGGACTAAAATCTATAAGTGTTAAATATATGCGGCAGTTACCCGGCCCCACAGCCAACATATCTTCTTTGAGTGATCTACAGAAACAAAAAAGTGGCTTTTTTCCACGGGTCCGAAAGTGCTGCCATCTATTGTTTCTAGCCATTTCTGTGCGCGATTTCAGCTTATGGGTTTATCGTTCGTTTTTTGCACTTGGGTTTGCGGTAGAGAAATGGTATCACACGTGCCTCTTAAACTTTAAAAGTTCTGTCATTGCTAAAGAAATTAGAGCTTGTCCTTTGCTCCTTTCTAAGCGGTGACGTTAGAAAGTTGGCCTACGGCAAAAAAGTCAACTTTTCAACTAAGACAGGTAGAATTTTTTTGTCGACGGCAATCGATAGCCGTTGATGAGCTGATCAAAGTATATGTCATCCATATTTTGGTACAAAAATTCCTTCATGAGATACGTTTGAAAATTTCCAAGGGGTTGACAACTTCAGTAGTAAGGTGCAGACTGAAACCAAAAACAGGCGATACCAGTTGTGAGAAATGTAGGGGACTTGTAAACAACAGTCGACTATTAGCTCATAATCATCTTCGGCGATGAGGGGTTTTCAGCTTTGCTACTTGGTGTATCTGTTATTTGTTTCCGGTGTATTCGATTGTAAGAACAATTTGGTTCCCAATGGTGAGATATGCAAGTGTCTTTTAAGTAATAATTGGCTGTTATGCTACAATCATCTTCAGCGATAAGGGGTTTGTAACTTCTGCTAGCTGGTGTGCTTGCTAGCTGGTGTACCTGGTATTTGTTTCCGGTGTATTCGATGGTAAGAACAATTTGGTTCCCAATCATAAGACATGATAGGGACTTTAGTAATAGTCGGCTGTTATGATACACTCATCTTCAGCGATGAGGGGTTTGCAACTTTTGCTAGCTGGTGTACCCATTATTTTTATCCGGTGAACTTTGATGTCTATCACGGAAGAGGGACTTGTAAGTCAGAATCGGTTCACGAGGGGCTAGATATTTGTGCAAACTGGTGCACATTGTATGCGATTTCTATAAATCTGACGGTAAGAAAGTTTGTATACATGGTCTATCGCTGTAACCTATGGGTACAAACGATAATGTAAAACAATGAGTTCGTTCGTAATAACTAATAGTGTCACCTGTGGTATTATAATCCTGAAAAGTTACGGATAGCTTTATAATATCAACTAGATTATATAAGATATTGTTCCAAGTTTTCATCCGTCACGATGTCTACGATTGAAAAGGATAAAGTTCAACTGACTGCAAAGTCAATTTAGTCCCTTCTTCCGATATTCTTTTGTTGCTGTTTCTTCAACGCTGAAGAATAGCTTTTGATCATTTGATTATTCTTTTCAGAACATACAGTTTTAAAAGCTTCAATAAGTTGGCAATTTCAGCATTTAACCGACAGCGAAGGAGCAAAACCAAAGTGTTGCTCTCGCAACACTTTAGTCGGCAAAGCCGGACAAAGGTTGCCGCAACACTTCACGTTGCCCAGGCAACGTAGGTCTAGTTTGCCTTGCAATGGGCTCATAACTGATCAGTCCTAGGTCGTTTGAATCAAAGACAGTAAA
>JAKZAP010000006.1:1823004-1851654 GCA_023053575.1 Branchinecta lynchi | reverse complement strand
TGCCCGGAAACCGGCCAAAACCGGAAAATTTGTTAAAAGCAAAGTTTGATTAGATGACAGATTAAGGGGTAAGAAGAGAGGCTGAGCCTATATATGACAATCACTTTTTACCCGGACATGTAATTAGTCCGGAGTCCGGTTGTAACCAGATTTTTTTTTCGTAAGTCAAACTCTTATTCAAAGTTAATTAGATGTTCTTTATATGGATTTGACGCTGGATTTGTTTCTGCATTTTCTTTTTTTGCTTGACTAGTAGTTTGCTGGGAAATCGAGCGAAACTGAAAACTTGGCAGAAGTAAAGTAGGCAGCTTCGGTCAGTACCGTCAAAATAGATATGGCTTATAGAGGTATATCTGAACTTGGTTTTCTCTGATGGTTAGCCTGGCGAAGACTGGATCTGGCGAAGACCAGACCCCATTGTCGGAATCAAATATTAGATTTTTGGGATCCCATCGACACCTTTGGTCTTGTTAAAGGTTGCAAGAGTTTGAAAATTTACAAAAGTAACTCCCAGGCGACTCCCTGCCATGCTTCATCAGCCATTCCTCAAGCCATAGCTCAATGGCAGGATTTTCTAGTCATGATTTACTGACGGAAAACTCACGCCCTGTATTTCCTGAAACAACGCTTATCCAGCTAGGAAATAGGCAAACAGAAAGAAAATTCTATTTTCATAATACTGAATCCAAGCTGAATGTTTAATCTGTTCAAAGGGGGCATCCTTGCTTGGCTAATTTTTTCTACTAAAATTTGACATTTTCGAGTTCCAGTTCCAAGGTTTTGTATCTCCTATTTGTAATATGCACCTTCCACCTTGCAATCACTGTATAGTCTTCACTTTCACACGATGTTTAAATATATATAGTCAAAATCATTTTTAGTCATCTCACTACAGCCCAATATTAAATTTTCAGTCTTTGCTGGGCTCAAAGCAATTTACTCAGAGGATTTTTATTTTGATTCGTTTTGAAACTTCGCGCTACTGTTTCCTTCTTCTTGAATGCTCTGCGCGACCCAGTTGCTGTTTCGTTTTTGCTAGCTACTCGAATTTCTCGCAGATTTTTCTGACGTCAGTTGTAACTTCACCGGCCTTAGAATCGGCTGAGGTTTAGTCAACGCCGCACTATATCATTCAAACAAAAGATTTAGAAGAAGACGTGTGTATAAAAACCAATTAAATGGTTTAAATAGAACATAAGCAGTTCACCCTGGTCGCAAAAAATTGCCGAAATAGTTGGCTCCTGTAAATGATACCCAAGTTTCTAATCTCCTTCTATGTGAATGTTTCATCGGCAAGAAAGAAAACGAAGTAACGAAACAATCAAGAGATACATTCAGGAAGCTCATGTATATCAGGATAACATTAAGAGTATAAGGGATTAGGTAAGGCTGAAGTTATTTGCACACATAGTCCGAACTTTGCAGTAGGAGGTGGATTTCCTGATTCGCTTTAAAATCTTGGTTTCATCATAATTTCGCACAGGTATTTTACCATGTGAAACCTTAGAATCAATTTCATTTTTAATCTCAATTTATGCCAGAAGGAGGTTTAAGCAGTTGGTTGTTATAGCTGATATAAAGTTGTTATGGTACTTGTCTTCCGGCCAAGTGTCATACACCGATACTTCCAGATGGGATAGGACGATGAAACTTGGCAGATATACTAGGGACTCGACCAAACTAACCTGAAAATAGTCACTTCCTCGATCCAACCATTGTGGTGAGAGTGTAGAGAGGGGTAATCTGGAATGTTGTGATGTATAAAACTTTGGAACAGTAGATCAAATCTTGAGGAAACTCGATACTAGGAACCATCTCGGGTCTCAGGTTTCACACTTCAAGTCCGGAATTACAGTCTAGTCACTTTTGGGGGAAGGTGGAACCGAAAATCATGCGACACGCTCAGGGTGAAGGGTTCGAGACGAAACTTGGTAGGAAGAATAAGTGAATGTAGGGGGTTTCAGAATTCCAGGTATCCCGAGTTTAGGTACTTACAGGTGCACCAGGACGATGAAACTTGGTAGGCAGGACCGTACACGATTGACATAAGAGCAGTCCTTTCCTCGATCCCACCTTCGTGGGGTTAGTGGAGGGAGGGGGAAGTCTTGAGGCGTGTCTTATTTTTAAACGGGTGATCGGATCGTTACTTGATATTTGGAAAGATTTCATTTTCAGAAGACCCGTTTCAAGTCCGGACCGGATCCAGTCACTTTCGGGAGAGTAGGAGGGGGGGGGGGAAGAAATCTTGCGACACGTCTCAGAGCGAAGGGATTGAAATGAAACTTGGTTGGGAGAAACAGACCGGATCCGGGCCCTGTGGGGGTGGTGGAGGGAAGTCAAGAATTTCGGTGGTCAAGGGTATGTACTTCCAGATGTGCTAGGACAATGGAAATTTGGCTGGCACGTTGACAAGATTGGCTTAGAAATAGTCACTTCCCAGATCCCACCATCCTGAGGAAAGGGGAGTCCTTGTCCTGACTGAGTTGCTTAACTCGGGTCCGACTGCTAACTGGCGCTGCAGGGTGCTACAGGGCTGGGGACCCTACTGTCAGACTTATCTTCAAGATATTTCTCTAAGCATGTGCCACTGGAGATCATTAAAATGTATCCTAAGATATCTTCAAACGTCTCATCCGTCTTGTACTGTCACGTTAGCTTGGGCTGAAGGAATATTTCTATCTCGAAGAAAGAATGGGACTGACAAATCAAGGAAGATCGGACGGCCATGTTGGAAGAAGAAGCAGAAGCTCCAGAAACGCATAAGTTTATAGAACTGGAACGGGACGAACAATTCGATTCAGCAATCACCGCAAAGTAAAAAACAAAACAAAAAACGATTCATTTTGTGAACTCCAGGGCACATGCTTCTTCTTACCTATAGGTTTTGCTTACAGTCGATTACAACAAGCCCACGTATTTACAAATCCCGTCTTTCCCCCCTGACTTTTTGGATACTACTCTGAGAAACACAGTATGTTACAGCATACACTTTTAAATACTTTGTTTACGGCCCTTCTGCTTTAAGCTACGTTTACACGGAGCGTATTTACCCGTACTCCGCGGGTGTTTTTCCCCGCAACAGCAACAAATACCCGGGTAATTTGGACTTCAACTTCGCGAATATTTACCCGGGGATTTGTTTGTCTTGGACGTCAGCAACAAAAAAATCGGATTTTTGAGCAAAAAGTTTGATATAATGTCCGCATAAGAAGTGATCCAAATGGACACATTTTGGTGTCCATTGTAGATAGATATCCTGAGTTAACAACCTTGGAATCTGCTGCACTATGAGAGTACTCTCCCTTGAAAAGTACCCAGGTACCGTGTGAACACTTTCCCTTCTCGTTTCCGGGGGAAAATACCCTCCGTGTATCTAGTCATCCTGCCGGTGCCATCAACGGGTCGAATGATGTCAAACTCATAAAATGTGTTCTAAGGATAGTGGGGGGAGGGGAGTCATTGAGTCATTGAGATTTGAGGTTCGATAGCAGCCCCTTGGCAAAAAAACAGTGCATCCTTGAATTTGTAGGATAAAGATTTTTATGACAAAGATGCACATATCAATGGCACATATCAAGGCTCGCGTCATACTAGACAAAGAAGAGACTACGCTCACTGTCTGGTTAAGAAGATATATTATGACACTTCAACGTCAAAATAATCAACTAAAAATTTATATTAACTATATAATTATATTATCTTTACCTATAAAAAACCTAAGCCCCTTCTTCATCACATTTGCCTATCCCCTGCAATTTAAGGGCGCCTGGTTGAAATCTTGTCCCCGCAGGTACATGCGTACGGCGGACGGGGGAAACAACGACCCAGCCTAATTAACAAGCAATAAGATCCATACTTAAATACTTAACAAATAAGGTGCAGGTCTGTATTTCGAATAAACACAGAGTTATCAGCAAAATATAAAATAATAAACCTCACCGAAAACATACATAAAATTGAAACAAGTGCTCAAGTAAGAGCTTTAAATGCTTGCGCACACGATATACTGAATACTGACTCGATTCGTGGTATAGGTTTTAGTATTATGTTTAGTGCGTGTATATATTCTCCTTAGTTTCTTTTCTTCTTTTTTTGTTCTTTTTCTTTCTGTACTCCGTTCCGAGCTCCGAGAATCTTGGTCGACATTCCGATTCTATTGTAGCTACAAAACGAAACTTTGTATTAGTGCCATCTAGTATTGCTTCGAAGCTGGTAAAATCGGATGTTCGTTTGCAATAGATGGTGCGAGCGGAAGCAAAACGGAGAACTCGGAGGCAAAGTCAACAAGATTCTCGTGTAGACTACACGTGAAGAAGTAGTAGATCCTAAAAACAGCTTATTTTATTTTATTCTGAGCTTTTAAGTCCCCTACTAAGTAGCCATGCAAAGAAAAATAGCATATTTTGTTCAAGTAGTTTACGATCTAAGAGCATACTACAGTGTATTGGGAAACTTTTCTACTATACCACGCAGGGGCGGATCCAGAGGGGGGGCGAGGGGGGCGATCGCCCCCCCTAGACTGGCTGTAATTTTTTTTTTGTTTTACTGCACTTACGGAAGTCTGCATTAACGTATGTTCTAACTATTGTAACTAGACTCTAAATTTTTTTTACAAGTGGAGCCAGGAGCTTGAATTTTTCTTGTAAACAGTTGTCAGTTGATCAAGTACAGTTTTTACCATTATTGTAATATATGAAAAACACATTTTCGTTAAATAAGAGACCGACAGGGACACTTAAAACGCGAAAAAAATAAGCCTTGTGGCCGACAAAAAGGACACTACCCCCACTCTTTTCGGTAAGAATCGCCCCCCCTAGAACGGAAGGTTGGATCCGCCCCTGATAGCACGCGAACCGTACCGACCTTAGATGAGTATAATACACACGGAAACCCCTTCTGCCAAGTGCAAAAATCAAAATGACAAGTCAATAATCTGTGAAGATCAGACGTCAAATTTTCTCGGATTTTCTTTTGTTTAAGTCACAAGAAAATGCTGACTGAGTAAGATTCTTGAAGCATCTTCACCCTAACATCTTTAAAACAATTTTCCTTTGAATACGAACTAAAAACTCTCTAGCCCGACATCAATAGAGCTTTCTTACGTGTCTCCGCTAAGTTCGGTAATTTGGTGGCTTAGTTCGAGTCCAACCACGAATGGGCCTTCAAACAAAGGACTTGAACCGTCGGCTGTCTCAACACCAGAGCAAAATAACACTCGGGAGTAGCGCCAAGACTACACAAAATTGACACACACTCAATAGCAGCGATACTAGCACTACTAGCGATAGAGAGCGTCCTTACTTAAACTCATTCCCTCGTTCACCAACACTTGCTCCGATAACTTCATATTCCGAACATTGCAAACAAATGATACATAATTTATTGTTTCCTTGGTGTGTGCTCACCAAGATTATCTCGCTTTAAATGCAAGCCTAGTGGGCGGCGCTACAAGTATAGCCCGTTTGCAAAGCATGGGAATTATAAGTCTTGGCGCTGGTTTTGCTCTGCTCAACACAAAGTCAGTCGAACAATCTGCGGGAACTAGATACTACTACCTACTTTGAGAGTAATGCTCAATGAAAAGCCATTAAATGGGTGCAACACTCATAAATTTTTTTACTAGCACGAAAGGGCAACAGTCGCAGACATTCCGAATTTCTGTTGTTTGTCGAAAATGACGCACAATGGTTAATTCAGCTAAGATTTTCTTCAGCGACATTTCGACAGATATCCGTCTCAACAACCCAGTTGAGATGGATAACACTTGCCCTTCGACCAAGGGCCATATAGCGATTGTAATTTCTGTCCGTTAGTCGGTCTGTCGGTCCCGGTTTTGCTAGTTCGGGCACTTCCAGATAAGCTAGGACGATGAAACTTGGCAGGCATATTAGGGACCGGACCAGATTAATTTATAAATAGTCACTTCCCCGATCCGACTATCTGGAGGGGAGTGGTGGGAGGGGGAATCCGAAAAAATTAGGAAAAAAGAGGTATTTTTAGCTTACGAATGAGTGATCGGATCTTAATGAAACTTGATACACGGAAGGAACTCGTGTCACTGGTGTTTCATTTTTAATCCAGACCGGATCCGGTGACATTGGGGGGAGTTGGAGGGGGGAACCGGAAATCTTGGAAAACGCTTAGAGTGGAGAGATACGGATGAAACTTGGTGGAAAGAACAAGCACAAGTCCTAGATACATGATCGATATAACCGGAACCGATCCGCTCACTTTGGGGGAGTTGGGGGGGGGATCCGAATTTCTAGTGATCCTGCGAGTTCGGTGCTTCCTGATGTGCTAGGATGATGAATATTGGCAGGCATGTCAGAGACTCGACAAGATTAAATAATAAATAGTCACTTCCCCGATCCGACCATACCCCGGGGAGTGGAGGGAGGGGGGAGCCGACAAATTGAGCTATTTGTAGCTTGCGAACGGATGATCGGATCTTGATAAAAGTTGATATTTCGGATGAACTCGTGTCTCAGACGTCACACTTTATATCCGAACCGGATCCGGCGACACTGGTGGGAGTCGGAGGAGGAAACCGGAAATCTTGAGAAACGCTTAGAGTGGAGGGAACGGGATGAAACTTGGTGGGAAGAACAAGCACAACTCCTGGAAACGTCACTGACATAACCGAACCGTATCCGGGCAATGTGGGGGAGTTGGGGGGGGTCCGGATTTCTAGCGATCCCGCGAGTTCGGCATACTTCCTGATGTGCTAGGACGATGGAACTTGGCAGGTATGTCAGGGATCCGAATTGATTGATTTGAGAATAGTCGTTTCCCCAATCCGACCATCGTGGGGGGAGGGGATAGATGGGGAGTCCGAAATCTAGTGGCATGCATAACTTTTGAACGGGTGATCAGATTTTGAATGAAACTTGTCAGGTGTTAAGAGCTATCGCCTCAGATGTTCCGTGTCAAGTCCGGGTCGGGTCCAATACCTATGGGGGAATGGGGGGGGGGGGGTACCGGAAAACTGAAGAAATACTTAAAACAGAGGGATTGGAGTGGAACTTAATGGAGAGAACAAGCATTAGGTCTAGATACGAAATTGACGGAGTCAGATGATTTCGGGGCTCTGTGGGGCGAGTTGGAGGGGGTTTCCTGGAATTCCGGTAGTCGCGATTTAGAATAGTTCCAGATGTACTAAGACAACGAAACTTTGCTGGCATATTACTGAACCGACTTAATTGACTTAAGAACCTGACACAACGTACCCCCGGAACTTCCGTTCCAAGATCCGATCATTTTTGGGGGAGTGAGGGAAGGGAAATACGGAAATCGACTTCTGCAAATTACAAACGAGTGGTATGATTAGAGTGAAACTTAATGGGTGATAAGAATTGATGACCTAGACATGTAAAGCATGCGTTCGAAATATGCAACCACGGTTAGGGCAATCTAGGGGGGGGGGGGGGAGGAAATGTTGACATGCAAAAAAATCAAACGGATGGACCGAATGAGATGCAGGTTAGACAGGGCCGAGTTTATGCGGCCTAGATTTGTTATTTGGCGTCTGGGCCAGATCCTGCCAAGGGGGGGGGGGGGGGTACCGGAAATTTAAAGATAGGCTTCGCTCCGATTTTAGTAAAACTTGATGGACGGGAAGAGGGATTAAGAGATACGGCGTTTATTGGGGGAGTTGGAGGGAGATTGCCGGAAACTTTGAGGCTCGCATAGGAGTCAAACGAGTTCATCAATTTAAATGAAACTTAGAATGTAAAGAGAGCATATACCCTAGATGACATATTTTAGGGTCCGAACCGGATCCGACAACGTGGGGAGTATCGGAATTCTCCAAAAATCCTCAGATCCGAGTGAAACTTGATAGATGGTATAAAAGAAGATGCTCTAGATGATCCATTTTTTTTTTTAGTCCGAACTACATTCGGCCACGGTAGGGGGAGATGGAGGGAGTACCGGAAAATCGTGTAGCACGTCTAGGAATCAAAGCAGTGGATTTATTGGGCTGAAACTTGGTAGTATGAACAGTCATGCGCATTTACTACCGATAATCCGAGACGATGCCGGAACTGCTCAGAATTGAGTGAAACTAAATATTCTATTTCTATTTCCGAACCGCATTTTTAGATGGTGGGGGTATTTTGAGACGTTCTCATCTACTTTCTTCTGTCGCCTACTCGTACCAAATGCCATATGAGCTCGTAGCTCTTGTTGTTATTGCACGTTCTTTTTTTCCAGCTACAAACTTAAAAGGAACCTTGGCAAGAAGGGCCAAATATCCCACAGGAAAATCTTAGCTGACTTATTCATTTTGCGTCACTTTTATAACGTTCGCCATTCGCAGCCAGCTTGAGCAATAGGAGCACTTAGCATCCTGCTTTGCTGCCAGCTCATCTGTCTCTGCTAGTAGTCTTGTAGTGGGTTTCCACACTGCGTAAAATCCGAGTGTATTTTGGAATCCGAGTGTCTTTTACGCACGTATGAGAGCTTGAAAGATTTCTAGCAACACGGACGTATTTAAAGAGAAAACGAACCGATTTCTCAGATTCGTCCATATTACTAGAGATCTTTTAAGCCCAAATAAGTGCGTAAAACAGGCTCGGATTTACGCAGTGTGTAAAGGTAGCATTATTCGGTAAACTCGCAGGGTCAACAGGAGACGCTGCCGAAAATAATGCTAACTGCCCGCAGCGATGTCTACTCAAGCCCTTACTGGAGTTCAGCGACCGTGGTGGCGTTATCCTGACTGTTTGGTAGGCCCTTCTTGTCCCAGCATTCTCTTTATATTATTACATAGACCATATTAAAAACTATTTCCTTGAGTTGGTGTCGATTCTGTTTGAATTAATTCTCGGTACCGTTGCATTATTCTACCCGCACTACCCCCCTCCCACTAACGCAAACAAAAATACCGGAGCGGCGAGGCAATAATAATGATCACAAGTTCAGTGTTTGTGTCAACAGGTCAAGCTGAAGATCTTGCAGCTGGTTCACAAGCTTTGATTGTAGTTTTGTTGTGGGATGTCGATGCCAATGCCATTGGCAGACTGAAAAAAGACAACTATTACTTTGTGTTTGGAGGATGTTGATGGAGAATGCAAGCTACTACTCTATCTTCGGCAGTTTTCAGATTTCCTAGTCGATTAACATCTCGCCAAAGTCAATACCGGGAAATCGAGGATCATATTCTAAACCATCTGATAATCTTTCGCCACATATCTGAGTGTGTCGAAAGATTTCCAAGAACCACTTCCCCTGCAACTGCACTCAAACTGTTCACATGTTCTCGACATGTAACCACAAAGAGTGCCATTGACCTTACAAAAACTGTCCTCTCTGCATTGCAGGTAATACTCATTCTCTAATGACTGTTAAAAGAGGTCTCGTTGGACAAAGCATGTGGCGAAGTAATACAAGCAATAATCAATCTCATGACAGCCGCTGGAAAAGCAGCCAACTGGAAGATTTTGCCATGAAAACCTACCTGACAGACAGATGATGCAATCTGGTTGTTCGTTATTTGTTGTATGACTGGAATAAATATTAAACCTCTTGAAATAGAAAATTTGTACAAGTAGTTCTCTGTTACTCTTTTTTTTTGTACACAGAACTGAGACCATTAAAATTTAAAAAATCAGCTGACGGGCTACCAATTTCCTTCAACCAAGCTTCCTGTTCATTCCATGATTATCTCCATAATGTAACTACTTGTCGTAATAGCTCGAATGCAAGCCTGGCAATGGCAGAAATTTATCTGTCAGCTGTCTCATACCAGCCCTATTAAAAAAATAAATAAAAAAAACACAAAACAGGACTCACTGTCTTTTTTTCTGGCAACATTTAACTACTTCCCATGCAAATTCTAGCTTTTAACATAGTTCAAGCCCCCCAAAATTTCAAGCCTCAAACGCCAACTAAATGAGTGTCTAACTAGACAACTTTGTCTAAGTAGTGAAGACTGCGGAATGCGCCGCAGGCGAAGTTTCCTGGAAACACTGATGATAAAAGTGCCTTTCTGCGATTCCAAGATTATCTATTCAACCCTGACTTGTCTGGCAACGAAAGGGGCAATCCAGGGTAAAGTGGATACAAAGTACATCTGTTCGGAATTTACAGTAAATAATAGTTTTCACGTCAATAGAAATGCTTATTCCTCAAGTAGTGCAATCCTAAGAAGTAAAAAAATGAACAGCAAACAGCTGAAGCTACAGTAAATGGTAAAGAACAAGAGCTAAATAAATGCCACTTAAATTACCGAACTCAGTAGCTGGGTTGAAGCAAATAATGAATTCGCAGTATTCCAAAACACGAACTAAAAAAATAAGGAACAGATCGAGAGCGATCCGAACCTTACCTAACCTAATTTACCGAATTTTGTAATGGAAAAAAACTTTTGTTAGAACCACCTAAAACAACCGAATCCGGCAAGTCTAATAATAGAAATGGACTAAAGAAAAATCCGGTGAATTATCTCACCGAATCTCACCGAATTTAATTATGAAATGGACTGACCGAATGCGACCGAATTACCGAATTCGGTAGAGAATGAGACCAAATAAACAGGTTAAATCACTGAATTTACGTAAGGACGGACCGAATGCGGCGAAATCTATGCGGACTGAACAAAAGTTGGATGAATTATCGAATTCGGTAACGAATCAGAACCATATTAATCTGATTAATGACCGAATTATGAAATGGACTGACCGAATGCGATGGAACAGATACGGAACAGTCCGGTGAATTACCGAATTCACTAACGAATGAGACCAAATAAACAGATTAAATCACCGAATTTACGAAGGGATAGACCGAATACGGTGAAATCGATCAGGAGCGAAGAGAAGAATTAATTAGCAAATTCGATAAAGAAAGGGGAAGCAATAAACACGTTAAATCAGCCGATTTCGAAATGCGGGGACAAACGATTTTTATTAAAATGTGACCGAATGCCCAAAACGTAGGGGAGGGGGTGCAGTCCCCGTCCCCCTCGGGATGTCCCTGCTCACTGTCACTAACTGACAGCAATAAATAATAATCAAATATGTCTGTTGTTAGATGTCTCAGCTGCATGCTCCCAGAGTCTTGCAAACAAAAAGATGACACAATATGCTGCCTGCAAAGCTGACTCAGAGTACTAGTCTGAGGATAAAGACAAAACATGTGACCCCCCCCCCCGTGTGATTGGTTCTTCTCGTCGATTATAGCCTAACAGGCCTGGTATCTTTCAAAGCTTGTAGACCAGAATCTGCTGGTTAACAATGAGGCTTTCCTCTCCATCCAAAATGTCTCTGCATCTTCTGCAGAACTCTATTGGTCTTCCTTCTGGAAAGAAAGAGTCCACTCAATTTTAAAGGAAACAACGTAAGAAGGTTGTAAGCAAGTCTTTATTTGACACTGAACCTGGCAGTTGACCATCAATCCCTGACACACGAGTAGTCTATACTTAATTATATTTTCCAATGCCAAATGCTGGGTGCCCTAACCACAACTATCCATCAATCAGGATTCCTTTACAGTCAAGTAAGCCAGGGTTAGGGTGTTCACAGGTATAGGGTAGCCCCTGGGTAACCAGCATCAGGCATAGTCTAGACTTTCCAAAAATCAGTGATTTGTGCTAGACTGGGAGCTGGGTGGCAAGTGAGAGTTCAAACAATTTCTTGGTTCAGATTGACAGGAAAAAGTTACCTACTTTGTTTATATATTGAACACAATAAATAGAATACGATATCTGCTTCACATCTCTTCCAAAATCTTTTCGTAATTGTAAATTGGTTTCGAATTTTAATGTTCAGGATAGTATTAATACACTTTTTCGTTCGCATTCAAATCTATTTTCCCTCCACACACATCCTGCCCTCTCAGCCCATGAAATTATTAGCCAGTTTTTCATTCCTGAACCCGATTAATGTGCTTGTCACTGTGTACAAATTTTAAGTCTATTTAGTGTGTTTTTTATTTATATGAAAAGAATGTCGTCGTGTTTATTTGTTTAAGTGTTTTAATATGTATATTTTACTTTTGTATTTTATTCATACTCCGCTGTTACGCAAAAAGCGGGTCATAAATAAATAAATAAATTGATAAACTTATGGCCTGAGATTACAGTCTAGTGCATTATAGGCAACTTGCAGGCTCAAGGCAACTTGCAGGCTCAAGACAAAAATCATGCGAATAAAGATTATAGTTAACTGCAGTATTTACTACTCAGATTACTCTTATCTTTATTAGGATACCATCGTTTCGTCGGGATGAAGTCCAGATAAAGATGAAAACCATCCGTAGTCGGTATCATTTCCTCTTGGATGAAATAATATTTGGATGAGATAAAACAGCCGGGCAAAGACGAATCTTATCTCTGGAGAGACCAAATTGCTCAAGGTTCTCCCACCGTAGGACGAAAGCAGTCCTCATAAGGTGTACTTTTTGCTAATGTTAGTCCTAATACAGAAAAGACTGAGCCGGCCGTATTAGGACATTCCTTGACGAAGTGGTGGACTAAAGTAAACCGGTTAAAAGCGAAACGTATCCGGATGCGGATCGCCTGTGCAGAAAATGCGGTCGATAATAGTCCTCGTATGGATAGATCCCTAATGCGGGCGATTCTTTTGAATCTGGTACGTGAGAGCAGTCGAAAACCATCCAGATACGAATAAGCTGCGTCCAAATGTTGTTTATTGACATTCTGGAAAGACGACGATTAGTCCGAACTAGGATTGAAGTCGTCTCTACTAGGAGAAAATACTACCGCTGGGTTCCACTGACCGGGCTGGTTTTGTCCGAAACCAGATAACACTGGAAAATGTTTCTCCGTATAAAGATTAAAGTTAACTGCAGTATTTGCTACTCGGATTATCCTTATCTCTACGCAGATAAGATTAATACCAAATAGAGATAAGATGAATCCGAGTAGCAAATACTGCAGTTAACTTTAATCTTTAAACGGAGAAACTTTTTATAGTGAAAGCTCCTGAAAAAAATTTCTCCTCTCTTCTCTCTGAATTTCAGCCAGCGGCCGAGTAAATTCGTAACTAGTAAATACATCACATTTATCAGAAAAATTGAAAAATCATATTTAAGAAAACCCTGGAGATGTCATTCTTAGTCATCTTCAAAACAAAAATAAAAGATTAACTTTCACTTAATCACAATAACTTCTGAATTAATCATAAAAATACTTCATTCACCTTTCACTTTTTACCGAAGCACAATAATTTCCATTAACTGAATTTAGGGATCCTGAATTTAGGGATCCTCAGGAAGAACGAGAAAACGTCGCCCTAACGACTAAAACTCATCGTAAAACTCAACAACTCAAAGCCTAGGTAAACCAATCAAGGTGATCGTTGGGGACAGCTGTGGTACCGTTTCACGGTCTTCCGCTAGGTACACGACGATTTTGCATCGGCAAGGAGAGTTAGTCATCAAGAGTATCTAGATATCCACCTTCCTTCTTTTCCTTCGTCGCAATGATGCACGGACAGTCAGCCTTTCAAAATTAGCTGCGTTCTTTGTCACGGGAGTTCTCACCGGTGGTCTCCGGTTTTTCTTATAAGCCGTTTTTGCATCCACCAGTGACTTCTCACCAGTCTTATAACCCGTTTTTGAACTAACCAGTGTCCGGTTTTATCTCACCGGTGCGGACTAACCAGAACCTGCTCGTGAGCCCTGCTGCAGCGAGGAGTTAGCCGGTTTTCATCAACTCACAGGTGAAACAAAAAAACGCGTTTTAAGGGAAGAACCGGACACTGGTGACTAAACACCAGAGACAGCCCGGAGTGCAACGAACGCAGCTATTGTGTTTGCTTCCGGGACTGCTTTCTTTACGTTTACTTCCGTGGGCACTATACGGCAACCTATATGGCACTTCTTACGAGTAGTGGTACGAGAAAGCAGATGACAATGTCGAAAAACACCCCACTCAACCGACCCTAGGATTGTCGTCCACTGCCGGCAGTATTTACTCCTATTTCGGGTGGTAATACACCGTATATGGAGAACTCAATTTTCCAATCTCCGATTTCGGACGGACTTTTTACAGTGAATAAGTGCCTGATCCTCCTTCTTCTTACGACATTAGTTTTGACACACCCTAAGCCAAATTTAGGAAGAGGCTCCATGTTGGAGAACAGGCTGTTTCCCTACCAGAAAACAAAGGATGGATTTCAGTAAAGCAAAAAGCTGACGATAAGTTTGGGGTTAATAAATCCTTGTTTGTATGTGGACTGAGTATTGATTGAGCTTGGAGTATTTGGCTATGGGAACGTGGGGGAACACATGTTGGATAGAAAGTAGACATTAGTATCATACAGTTCCAAGCCCGTAAACATGACTTTAGGGTAGAAATACTTATCTGCGATGGCCTGCGTGTTAGAATTTTCCTGAGAGTAATATTTTTAGACATTCAGGATCATCCATACAGTCAGTTGAATTGGGCACCCGTCGGCTAAAAACCAAATACTTTGACTACAGCTATATCTATGACTGTTGTATATTTGGTGAAAGATACAAATTTATGTCGGGAAGTGTATAAGCATTTCTCTTAATCTTGGATCATAAGGGAAAGATTTGTTGAATTATTGCTGAAAAGGATATGAAAAGATTTACTTTCATTTTTTGTGTCGTTAGGGATATATAAATAGGCTATCGGCTAGGAAGGAGAGGAGCAGAGTTTGAAATCATGAAGCAAAAAGAGTTCTGACAGTATTTTGGATTGTCATGAACAAATAAAAGCAATCTGATTAAGATGGGCCCTTTAATTCTCTATAGAGTGCTAGGATTCATTTGAAGCATGGTGCAAATAATCATGGGCCCTTTGGGAACATGAAAATGCAATGTTTACTTAAAAGCTTGGACGACTAAAAGGGTAGTTTTTTAATGACTGTGGGGTTTCATGCTTGAAAAATAGGGAATTCTAGAGAAATAATAGAAGGTTCTATTTCGAAAGTCGTTTTGAGTTTGAAAATGTATTGATTGGGATAAAGATTCTCGGAAGAGTGAGATAAAGGTATTTTTTTTTTTTTAAACTAGTTGCCCTGTAGGCTACTGTACGTTAAGATCCGATCTTGATAATGTTAGAAGGAACCGAAGTATAATTGGAAATGACAGAACAAAAAATAGTTACGAGAGTATTTTGAATAGTCCTGAAAAAAATAATAACACTCTGGTTAAGATGGGTCCTTTAATTCTTTATAGAATGTTAGGTTGAAACAGGGTGTAAATAATCTTGAGCCCTTGGGAAACGTGAAAGTGTAATGTTTGCTCAAAAGCTTGGAAGACTATGATGCGGGCAGTTTTTAATGAATGCGTGGTAACGAGACTGAAATAACAGAGTTGTGGAGAAATAATGGACGATTTATTTCGAATTCCCTTTCGGAATTCAAAGCACATCTCAGACCTCAGGAGCAAAAAAGGTTATTTTGGTTAAAAAACTATAAATATGCCTTCAGTCTAAGCTGACTGCGAAGCATATTTGACAGTGCAAATCCGATACTCCATCTGAACTTTATAAGAGCTATTTTTCTATACTTTATGATGCTAGGAAGAAAAAGAAGGTTTTATTTTGACGGCTCTTTGGACTTGAAAATGTATCGCTGAACAAAACAAGACGGATTGTGGTATGCAGTTAAGATAGGATCTTTGAATGATACTAGGAATCATGGGAAGCAATGTGCACATAATCATGGGCCCTTGTGAAACGTAAAAGCTTGGAAGATTATGATACGGGCTGTTTTTTATGAATGAAGGGTAACGAGACTGAAATAACGGAATTGTGGATAAATAATGGACGATTTACTTCGAATTTCCTTTGGGAATTTAAAGCACATCTCTGCCTCAGGACCAAAAAAAGGTTAGTGTGGTTAAGAAAATTATAAATATTCCTATAGTCCAAGGTGACTGCGAAGCATGTTTGACAGTGAAAATCGGATACTTCAGCTGAATTATATAAGAGCTATATTTCTATACTTTATGATGCTAGGAAGAAAAAAGAAGGTTTTATTTTGATGGCTCTTTCGACTTGAAAATCTATCGCTGAACCAACAAGAGGGATTGTGGTATGCAGTTAAGATAGGCTCTCTGAAGGATTGTAGGAATCACGGGAAGCAGTGTGTAAATAATCATGGGCTCCTGTGGAGCATGAAAATGTATTGTTTGTTCAAAAGCTTGGAATAGTATGATAAGGACTGTTTTACGTTGAAACCCCTTTGGGACTTGGAAATGTACCACTGGACCAAAACAGGTTAAACGTGCTGTGCAGTTGAGAAACAAACTTTAATGATGCTAGGAAGAAAAGAAGTACAGTCGGAAACGATAGAATAAAAATAGTATGAGAGTACTTTGAATGTAAAGAAAAAATAATACCTCTCTGTTTAAGATGGGTCCTTTAATTCTTCACAGAATGAATGCTATGTTGAAGCAGGGTGTAAATAATCATCAGCCCTTGGGAAACATGAAAATGTAATGTTTGCTCAAAAGATTGGAAGACTATGAAGAAAATTGTAAATATTCCTTCAGCCCAAGCTGACTGCCAAGCTTATTCAACACTGAAAAACGGATACTTCAGCTGAATTTTATAAGAGCTATATTTCTATATTTTATGATAGGAAGAAAAAAAAGGTTTTATTTTGATAGCTCTTTGGACTTGAAAATGTATCGCTGAACAAAGAGTTTATTGCACCGTGCGGTTGAGATGATAACTTTAGAGATACTAGGATTCATTTGAAGCAAGGTAAAAATAATCATGAGCCCTTGGGAAACGTGAAATGTAATGTTTGCTCAAAAGCTTGGAAGACTATGATAAGGTCAGTTTGTACTGAAAGTGGTGTAGAGAGGCTAAAAAACGTAATTGTGGAGAAATAATGGAAGATGCAAGTTAAAAGCCCCTTGGGACATGGAAATTTACCGCTGGACCAAACAAAACGACTGTGATATGCAGTTAAGATATGCTCTTTAAAGGATACCACGATTCCTTTGAAGCAGGGTGCAAATAGTCGTTTGCCCTTGGGAAACGTGAAACTGTAATGTTTGCTCAAAAGCTTGGAAGACTAGGGTAAGGGCAGTTTTTGATGAATTTGGGGTAACGAGACTGAAAATAAGGAAAAGAATGAAAGGCTTATTTCGAGGGCCTTTTGGGAATTCAAAGCGCACCTCAGATCTCAGGACCAAAAAAGGTTAGTGTGGTTGAGCTACAATGATAAATATTCCTTCAGCCCAAGCTGACTGCGAAGCATGTTTAACAGTGGCAAGAGCTGAAAGCTCATATTATTGCACTTGTAAGAACAGTTAGCATGTATGTCAGTCAGATGCGGTTTGCAGTTTTCAAGGCTAGATTCTCTCCGATATTCATTTCATCAGAAAATAGGTTTGATCTAGTAAATCTGAAATGGTTATACCACTAAGTGGCCGTGGCCTCAGTGGCTCAGTGGCAGTGGCCGAAGCAAATCTGATAGAGTCCCTAACAGCCTGCTAAGTTTCACGGTCATAGCACATCTGGAAGTACCTTAACTCGTGATCATCGGAATTGTGGAAAACCCCTCAAACTCCCCTCCACTGTGGGTGCAATCTCTCTATGGAGTATAAAGAGTATATGTAAGCGTTCGATTTGCAATTCTCTGTTGACCTTGCTCGGTTGACTTCTTACTAAATAAAACGTCAGCAGAGAAAAAAGTTAACTCTGGGGTTGACTTTCGCTAGTTGAATCGAACGCGGCTCAGTTGTCTCAAGTTAACCAAGAAAGAAGGCCGAAGTTTCAAATATTGTGAATCATAGAGAGATTGCAGCCTACACAACGAATAGAGACAATCCATTCTAGAGACAGAACAAATATACAAATGTAGGAAGGAAACGGAAAGTGATTGACTGTTGTGACTGGGATGCAACAGATATTTGAAATGCGAACGGGGAAATGTACTAAATGTTGAAGAATAACAAAACTAGATGTCATCATTATCATGCAAGTATGGAAGGATTGGTTTTGAATATGCGTCTGGTAACATGGAAGGTGAAGCCTGGCTTTTACTTCCATAAAAAATCTTTTGCAAAAATAGAATTTTACGATTAAGGAATAGCCGAATTAACATTTCCAGCAAGTCCCTGGCTCAGAATGACGATCAAACGCCGATCAAAGTCCTGTACCTCCCAATATTAAACTTTTTTGTAGTGATACCTTGATAATGGTGTAGCTATATCCGTTTTCTCGGGTAGGGTGCAATCACTCTATGGAGTATAAAGAGTATATGTCTTCACATTTTTGGCCAGAAAGAGTTAATATTCGAAAGGAATTGCCAAATCGGTCACTGTGATGAAAATAATCTCTGCAGGAAATTCATTCTGAAAATTTGACACTGAAGTCTGTCAAAATCATTTTTTTCAAACAAAAACAGACTCTGAGATCTTAGGAATTAAGACTGTGGAAGTAACTGTGATGAAGCATCTTTCTAAACACTTGAATAATTTTAGTTCTTGCCTCTTCATCCTGTCTGCCTCTGTCGAGGATTTCTCGGAGGTCCACCACTCCGGTTTCTTCGTCTTGATTAGCATACTGTTGAAGCATCTGTAAAATTAAATGTTCTTAGCCTTAATAGTCAATCAGCGTCTATAACTAAGTTCAGATAGATATATATTCAGCATCTATATTTACTATTAGGTCTGTATCTATACTATGTATGTTTACTCCTGTATCTCTTTCTACTGTGAAAAAAAAAAAATCCTTGTTGGAGTTGTATTTGTTGCAACCTCTTTTCATTATAACAAGACCAAAGGTCTGATGGGATCTTAAAAATAAAATATTTGATCCAGACAACTAGATGTTATTACATTCAAAATTTAGAAACAGGTCAAGGTTTATAGTTGGGTATGAAACATCTTCTAAACTTACAAATCTAATCATTTTTGATGGATTTTTTTGTAGAGTAAAAAATCTGGTAGCACGGGTGTAACTTTTATGTTTAAAGATTTAAGTCAATGACAGTATTCATTGAGTTAGCATTATAATATGTTTATTTGTTGCTGAGAGTCTTACAATGATCTAAATATATCATGGTAACTGATACCACGGTAACTGATACCATTGTAAATGATATTTTGTTAACAGATATCTTGATAGTTGATATCATGTTCACTGCTCACATGATACCATGACAAATGATACCATTGTAACTGATACCATGGTAACTCCTACATTGGTATCAATGTCCATGACAATTTTAGTAAGTTAGCATTATAGTATGTTTATTTGTTCCGGAGAGTCTTACAGTGTATACATATATACCATTGTAACTGATACCGTGGTAACTGATACTGTGATATTTGATACCTTATTAAAGAAGCTTTTTATGTTCAATAGATTTAAGTCACTGACAGTTTTTAACATGTTAGCATTATAGTGTGTTTATTTGTTGCTGAGAGTCTGATACCGAAGTACAGATACCATGGTAACTGATACCACTGTGACTGATACCATTGTAACTGATACCGTGATAACTGATATCTTGAGCCCAAGCTGACTTTCATACATATATTCAAATAATGTATTCAACGGATGGCTTCTTCAGCTGATTAAGCATCATAGCTGACATATCCGTTATATACATAATTTGAATACTCTGTACTTGGTGTAAGACTCTCAGCAACAAATAAGCACTTACTGATACCACTGTAACTGATAGCATGGTCGCTGAAAATTGCTCTTGTCAAAATCATCGCTATGGAACAAGTTCAAGACATGGACTTAGCATGCATATTTTTTCATTCTCACACCTAAGTATAGCGCTTCAAAGCGATTTTCGAACTTGACCTCTACTTTGATCCAATGAGTCATCATGTTAAATTTGAACAAGAAATCTCTACCCCTTCTTATCTTATCATGCATGAGACATAGTGATTCAAAACGTGTCCTTACCTAAAAATTTACTATCTCCTAATCTTTTAAAAATATTGATAACCCCTCACCCACCCCTTAAATATAGCGCTACAGAGCATTTTCGAACTTGACCCAAAGAGACACTATGTCAAATTTGAACCAAAAATCACTACCCTTTTGAGACGTTTCACTGTTGTTTGGGATCACAGAACTGAATTTCCAAAATGTGTTCAGAGCAAATTTAATGTCGACTCTTTAATGGAAGCTTGACTGCTCGAACACTGAAAAATATATGTAGACCAAAATAGTTGGTGTCACAGACAGGCAAACCAAGAACCTCTGAACCTTTTGTCTGATACTCTTAACACAGCGCATTCTCTGATACTTAAAAGAGTATCAAATTTCAATATTTTTAATGACCAAAGAATTTAAAATTTAACTGTTCCTCCTTAAACACTACAACTGCCCTGATAAGCTATACATGCATACAAGCTGGTATACAGGGTTAAGACAAACTAACACTAGATTGTATTTATTTCCGACAACAATTGTATGTAGAGTACACTAATTCCCTTGTCAATTAGAAGTGCTAGGAAAAGTTCATTTAGCGATGAAAGGAGAAGACAAGTCAGAAGTGTAAAGAATATCTTACAGCTCTCATAATTTTCAGAATTTTCTATTGCCGCGAACAATTTGAATCTTTCGCGCGAGCCAGCTTTGACGCAAGCGTTCCTGGCCTGACGTAGAGTCAACAAAAAATTACGCTAAATGATAATTCGTGAAGAAGCTGAAGAATTTGAAGAATTTTTTCTATGACGAGCGTGTATGAGCTGAAGCTAATGAGAATATATTGCTACGCTTTTAGTTTTTTATTGTTTTGAAGTGGTTCCGTAAAGCGAAAAATTGCCGGGAAAAGGTAGATGCTTCTGTTGAATGTGGCTAATGTAACTTAGTTGCTAGGATTGGTAATTGTTGAAGTTACTGCGATATAGTGTTTCATTAGTTCTGTTGGAATAGTTATGCATTAATATTTATTCGGACACCCTATTTGAAAGCTATTCGGTTCGACCAAAAGCATAAGGAACATATTTTTTTGGTGAATTTCCGATAGCTGTTCGAAATGGACCGACACACTATTAGAAGACTAAAGCAGAGGGGCAGCCCTTCCACGGCAGAAAGCCTTTTTTTCTTGTACAAATCAAAACCCCCAGAGAGGTGCATAAAACAGGTGACATTCTACTCTTTCATCAAACCTAATTCGGGAAAATATACCGGCAACACTGTCCTCACAAATGTCAACGAAGAAGAATAATATGAATATCTGTCTGGATTTCAGTGTTTTACCTTAAATCTATTTTCTTTGCATGTATTTTAAAATTTAACTGATTATCAGAAATTATATCATTTACGTGTATTAAATACTGATGGTCTAAGGAGTAACTGGATGGAGTGATGTTCCAGCATCAGTACAGGAGGGGTATCCAACCTTAGACAATATTTAAAGTCTTCTATTCAGAATAATCCATCTGGCTTTAAAAAGGGAACACACAAATATGACAAACATACTCGACTGAAGCTAAGTCAATGGTTTACATACTGGACAAATAAATTTTGTGAAAACGTGTTCTACAGTTGTACATAGTTGCAAATACAAAATTTTAGTTTCTTAAATAGATACTAAAAATGTATTGACAAAGGAACGAAGCATATGAGTAAATTCCAACCCTCGCGCAAACTTACACGTGAACATAGCAAAAGCATGCATTGTAGTAAGTTTCTGAAAGTTGGCCAAAAAGAAGATTTCGGGCCCTTGGACAGCTAAGAATCGGTCCAGGCAGGTTGTGGTCTAAAAGTCGAGCCAACAGTAAGAATTGAAAACTGAAATTGATTTCTCAATTTTAATTTTAGGTTGTGAGACTAATTCATTTTTTCATAAAAATAAAGCATTTCGCCAAGAGTTTCAGTTTTCTAACATCGCTATTTAAGACCATTTCTGGCTCGATAGCCATAAAAGTGCTAAGGCACAAATGTAGCTCTTTTTTCACTCTACTACCATGGGCTATCCCAGAATTTTCGCAATCTGCCGGTTCTTCTGGAGTGGATCTACCAAGACCCACTTTTTTTTTACCTTACCGGGCCAAAATTACCGTAAAAGGGAAAGAAGAGTACCTACATACTTGAACATCTCATGATTTGAAGTCCTAAAGGTAGGTAAGAGCTGAACAAATCTCAAGGTCGTGTTGAATTTCCCTGATTTTTCTCGAGTTTTTGAAAAATACTTACTTTTTCGAACATCAACAATGGAATATTTGGTTGAATATTTCAAAAAATAAAAAAATTTTGCCGAAAAAAAATTGGGTAAGGTCCTGGATCATTCTGAGGAATTTTCGTCAAAATCTGAGAAATCGATTTTTTTGCCTGGCTTTATTTCGCTGGAATGAATCAAAGGGGACATCTAGGGAATTTTGAAGAACAGCAAATTTAACTGTTATCATTATCCTGAAAATCTGGAAGGGTTGGCTCGACTCTGCGGAAGCCCCAGGCATCTGGGAATCTGGAAGATAAAGCCTGGCTTTTAGTCATTTGGCAACTATTTTGAGCACGGTTGTGCGTGCTGCCACTCGCCTCTGTGTGCACTTTTCATAGAAATGCAAATTTATTTCCAAAATTTTATCAGCGGGTCTAGAAGAACTGCTGACTGTGTATCATCGGGGGGGGGGGGGGGGGCTACCTTTCGTTTTTTTGGAGGGGGGCGGACTTATCCGGAACCCTGCACCTGCTCCTTTCTACTCAGTAGCTAAATTTGAGCCAATTATTTCATCCTTTTTTTCTATATTCATATTTTTTGTGTGGAAGGGTAGCCCAGTTCACGCACCTGCCTCTTGAAAAGTTTGTCTAGTGCTCTGAGGGTGATTCTGGCGGTCTGGAAAGCTACGCGAGCTCATATGCCGGAAGTTTTTGTTTTTCGGGTAAAGATCGCTTCGCTTTCAAGAGCTGTTTTCCAGCTTTCCAGCTCAAGAGCTGTTTTAATCCAATTCGCGAGTGGATTTCGTCAAATCAGCGAGAAGTTGCAAAAAGTGCAACTAAGGCGCAACGACTTTCAGTTTGTTCTTGCGTTTGGCGGATTGTCGCTTTGCTTTTCGGAAAGAGAAATCCAAGAGATCGCCAGAATCGCCCTCTGATCACCTCACTTGGATCTGCCTGGTGATCCGTGTTATTATCTCGCTCAAAATGTCTCGTGGGATAGCCTACTCCCACTGGACTTACGAAACCCATAGTCACTGCAGATAAACAGTTTGATCAGGATTGCGTATTCTAGGAGCTTCATGACTGGAATGGCTTGTTTTTCTTATTTTTGTTTATTTCTAAGATATGTTTATGGTTACATATTGGAAATTTTATAGTACTTCTTTTCTTATATTCCTCTAACTCAATCCCATGTGTTGCCAATACTGAATAACAAAAAATTTCATTAATTCGTAAGGTGGAAGAAAATCTTTCAAAGAACATACTGGTGGAAGACTTCCAAAAGAGGACAATATTACAAATACATAGTTTCTGCCTGAAACAAACCTTCAAGGCTGGCAAACTTTTTCTTGCAGGACAGTGCACCAAAGAACAAAAAAGAACACATATTCACTTTCTGCAGGTGAGTAGCGAGTAACGAATCACCTTCCAGTCATTCTGAATACCTTTTTGCTCCGCAAGATTTTCTAAACTTTGTCTATAGACCGTATTGATTCGCTATTTCATTATGAGTAATTATAATTTGTTATTATCATCTTACCTGCAAATTACCTGCAAATTTGAAATTTCAGGCGAATGGGATTTCTCCTAATATACGCCTTCGTGGGTGCTGTCTTGTTCAGGTTTCCAGTTGAATCTCCATTGTTTGCCTGACCACTGCTTGTTCAAATGTTGTTTGAAGCTATTTGATGTTTGGCAGGTAACAGTGGAATCTGCTAGCGCGTTCCGCAAGTTGATCGTCCTACTTGTGAAGAAATTCTGTGCACGCTGCTTCAGTACAGGCCTCTTCGTCAGCTTTTTTGGGTGGCCCCTGGTGGTTCCTCCTGTGTTTGGCACGAAAATGTTGGGTGGGATGTTGTTGCTCAAATTTGTGTATACAGCAATCATATCACCACGATTTCTCCTGTAGGTCATTGTGGGGATGTTCAGGGCTTTGAGTCGTTCTGAGTATGGGGTGCTTTGCAATCCTTTGACCATTTTCGTGGCACGTCGCTGGACACCTTCGATAATGCGTTTGTCGATCTCTTATTGCGGGTATGCTAGTGAAACTCCAACTTCCAGTTTCGGCCTGACGAGTGACGTGTATAACTTGCTGATCACCTTAGGACTCCTACTGCTTACAGGTCGCTTGATGGTTCCAAGTGCTCGATTGGCACTACTGACGACGTTTTGCGTGTGCTTGTGAAACTTGTCGTCTTTACGAAGACATTCAATGCTTCGTTTCTTTTTTTCAAAATTTTGTTTCGGACTTGAATTGCTTAGAACGCAAATTTACGAGATCTAGTAAAATATTTAAGATCTAGTCAATTTCATTTTAATCTAGAAAAAAATTCCAGTTTCTAGTTGACAGAAATGGCCAAACCCAGAAGTTGCGTTATTTTAATAAATTCTGAGGAAATGTAAAAATGTATCAAGATCTACTCTTGCACTCACTGCAGCTGGCCCCATTCCCATACAGTGGCCAGAGCGACAGTTCTCAATTTCAACTCAGTTCTTCTCTTAATTTCTTCTCGATTCCATCCAGGGATTGGAGGTCTTTGACCATTGTCCTGAGTATCTTATCACTGACGAAAACGAACGGACCAACTGCCTTCAGAACAAGACCAAAGGTTTCGACGATATCCCAAAAATTTCATATTCGGTACAAACAATTGGGGTTTGTCTTTGCCTGATCAGTTTTCTCCTTAAGGCCAAATAGCTAGTCGTCTGAGAATCCAAGTTCAGATATGATTCAGAATGTTTGTTTACCCCTATCAGACGTATCTATTTTGACGAAGGGCATGGGGGCTAACAAGGGCACCAATAAACTGAGTTGACATCCGGCTTGAATATCGGCCGTTCGGGAGCTAAAGAATCTATCTCCGAACTCGACCTGTCCCTTGACACGAAGAACCCTCACACCAAGTTTGATCCAAATATCTCCTTCCCTTCGAGAGTCATGTCCGGCGAAAAATTAAAGCTAAAAAACAAATTCAGTGGATCTCCTCACCCCTGTGTCCAGAATCTAATCCACTTCAAAAGAAGATTTAATTTATAACAAATTTTCCGATTTTAGCTGAATTCCGGCTGAACTATATGTCCGGCCAAAGATGATTCTAATATACGGATTCAGCATCTCTTCTTACCCCTAAATCGGAAATCTAATCAATTACAAATACAACTTTTGCTTTTAACAAAATTTTCCGGTTTGGGCGGGATTCCGGGCGAACTATTTGTCCGTGTTGAAAATGATTTTCACATAAGCGTTCAGCATGCATTCTTACCACTGAATTGAACATCTAATCAACTTTATATTAAGCTTTTACTTTTAACAAACTTTCCGGTTTTGGCCGGATTCGGGGCGAACTACTTGTCCGGCTTGCAAACGGTTTTCATATCGTGTTCACTACGTCTTCTTACCCCCTAATCGACAATTTCATTAGCTTTTTAAAAATATTTCATTTGTCCCTTCATTTGAACCCCCTTCCCCACCCCTAAATGTAGGCCTACAGTGCCCATGTACGAACACGACCTTTTCCTTGCCCCAAAGGATACTTCCACCAAGTTTCATCAAAATATCTATCACAGACAAACAGACAGACTGTCAGACTGACAGATGGACTGATGGACAGACTGACTGACGTACAACTTTTGCGAGTTCATAGGTATACCTCCACTTACGTTTTGGGATCCCAAGACTTGACTGTTTTTAAACTAGGCTACCTCTCTTGCTTACTCTGCCTTTTATGATATACCTAGCTCCCTTATGGAATTATAAGCTTTTGAAATGCCCATCTTTCTATTCATGAAAAACAAGAGCTGTAAGCTCATATGGCACTTGCTTGGGTTAAGATATTTTGATTGATCAAAAGTAAGTTTCGACTTTGCGATTGAGCTGCGGACTCTAAGCGAGCTGGAACTTCATTTGTAAGCAAAATCCTTGAGGCAAAAATGCTAATGGGCTGATTGATATCATGAAAATGCATATATTGCTTGAAAAGATTTTTTTACTTTGCGGTCAAGATTGGTACTTTGATGAATAATTGGATATTGGGAAGTAGCAATTTCTAAGCAAATGTTGTTGAATCTCCAATATTCCAGCGAAGAGTCATCGTCCTAGCACATCTGGAAGTACCTTAACTCGCGATCACCGGACTCCCAGACCCCCCCCCCCCCCTCCAACTTCACCCACAATAACTGGAGCCAATCCGGTTCTGTAAATGATTAATCCATAGCATATTGTTATCATTCCCACGAAGTTCGATCCAGATCACACCAGTCTAAGCGGGTCAAGTATTTTCCACCCTCCCCCCAAAAATTGTCGGGTTCGGTCCGGAAATGAAGAAGATCACCAGCGAAAAATGCCCTCTATTCAATTATTATATTTCACTCAAATCCCATCACCCGTTCCAAAGTTACGCATGACTCAATATTCCGGATTCCCCTCCCTCACCCCCCCCCCCAAGATTATGATATCGAGGATTTTCTTATTCCGAGTCAGTTTGGCCGGGTCCCTTGTTGGCTTTTATGCATTAAATATCTATCTATCTATCTATCTATGCCTACCAAGTTTCGTCGTGAAAATCCCCAATAAACGGAATTCCGGGCAACCCCCCCTCCTCAAGTGTCCGGATCCAGTCAAATTGTGTAAAAGTTTGACATGGAGCAGATGTTTGTTCTTCCCAGCAAGTTCACTCCGATACCATCATTCTAATAGCCCCCCCCCAATAGTTGCCAGATCCGGCCCGGATATTCTATGAAAAAGATCACCGGAGAAATGTCCTCTATTTAATTCTTAAATTTCACTCGAATCCGATCACTCGTTCCAAAGTTACGCATGACTGAAAATTCTGGATTCCCCTCCCTCACTCCCCCCACAATTATCAGAGCGACACAATTTTTATTAGTTTGATAGTCAGTTTGATCGGGTCCCTGATATGCCTGCCAAGTTTCATCGTGGAAATCCCCAAAACCGCCATCACCGGAATTCCGGAAAACCCCACTCTCCCCTCCCGCTAAGTGTCCGGATCCAGTACAATTGTCTAAACGATTTATCTAGAGCAGATGCTTGTTCTTCCCAGCAAGTTTCACTCCGATCCCTCCATTCTAGCCGTTTCTTGACATTTCCGGTCTCTCCCCCCCCCCAACTCCCCCCTGGCTAACGAATCCGGTCAAGACTTTAAACGGGAAATCACAGACATACAATCTATTCAGTTATTAAGTTTCATTACAATCCGATCACCCGTTCAAAAGTTACAGACTTCTCAATTTCCCGGATTCCCTGCTTTCCACTCCCCCCCAAAATGGTCGGATGGGAAAACTGATTATTTCTAAGTTTGTTTGGTCCGGTCTCTGATATGCCTTCCAAGTTTCATGGTCCTAGCACAACTGGAAGTTCCCTAACTCGGAAAAGTGTGACAAAATGCGCAAAATTTCAAGTTTCCAGCGCCCTCCACCCCCCCCCCCATGTGGTCGGATTGGGAAACTGATTATTTCCAGGTTAATTTGGTCGGGTCACTGATATGCCTGCCAAGTCTCATGGTCCTAGCACATCTGGAAGTAGCCTAACTCGAACAAGTTTGACATATATCCGGACCGACCGACCGACAGACCGACGGACGGAATTGCGATCGGTATATGGCACTTGAGTCAGAGGCTGCAAGTGCCATAAGAACGTGAAATGGTTCCTTTTGGTCGGAATCGCCTTTGCAAAAATGAAACATCTTAATTTTATTTCTAAAAAAAAAAAACTTGAAATAGTCACTTCTAGTCGGAATCCCTGCTGCAAAAGTGACACATTTGGACGTTTTATGAAATAGAATGATTCTTACGTCCTTCTTAGGACAAGATTGACAACAAAATATTGAGAGACAATTCACACTACTCGTGCGACATGTCGCAACCGTGTCGCAAACCTGCTCGAATTACGAGGGAGAGAAAAGGAGGTTGTGCCTCATTAGCACCGGAGCTCCAAGCCAAGCGTCGCAACTCCGGGCTGTTAACTTGACAACCACGGCATCGGAGAGACGCAATTACGCAACCAGAGATAAATTGGCGAATGCTAATGAGGTTTTTGGGATCCCAAAACGTAAGTGGAGGGATACCTATGACATCGCAAAAGTTGTCCGTCCGTCTGTCTGTCCGTCCGTCTGTCTGTCCTTCCGTCTGTCCGTCCGTCTGTCTGTCCGTCCGTCTGTAAGCACGGTAACTCTCGAAGGGAATGAGATATTTTGATGAAACTTGGTGTGAGGGTTCGTTGGGTCGTCGGACCAGTCAATTTCGTAGATGGGCTTTGTAGCTCTACATTTAGGGGTGGGGGAGGGGATTCAAATTAAGGGACAAACAAAATATTTTGAACACGATGGTGAAAACCATTTTGTCATCGGACAAGTAGTTCGCCCGGAATCCGGCCAAAACCGGAAAGTTTGTTGAAAGTAAAAGTTTTATTTGAAGTTGATTAGATGTTCGATTTAGGGGTAGGAAGACATGCTGAAGACGATGGTGAAAATTATTTTCTCGACGGACAAGTGTTTCGCCCGGAATCCGGCCCAAACCGGAAAGTTTGTTGAAAGTGAAAGTTTTATTTGAAA
>JAKZAP010000006.1:1742686-1822904 GCA_023053575.1 Branchinecta lynchi | reverse complement strand
TGTCTCGGTTCTAAAGTTGTTTGTATATTAAATGTGCTAAACATTCTACTTTTACACTCCACGTCTGAGCGCTTGCGCACTTTTTTACAAAAACGCGGCTTACATATCGGGATATCCCATCCTTATTACTTGTAAACGCAATTTAAAGTGATTAAACAACACTTTTTGACTCGTTTTCCAACGCAGTGACAAGAAACAAGAAACCCGGATCAAGACCAATCTCAGTTTACTTGAGCTCAGTAGTTTATGGTTATTATACCAATGGGGGCTTTAGTAGCCTAGTAAATCATTGGTTTATAGTATTAGTGTTTATTTTGAAATTCTTGCTGTTACCATTGTCTTCGAGACTTTTCCACATAGACTTCATTCACTCACACACAAAGAGAGCATTACCATTGGAAAATATAGATAAACTTACCATCTCGGTTTTGGAGTCTGTCTGCCCCCTTGTGGGATTCCTGATTATGTCTAGAATCGATGGGCAAACAAAGGGGGTTGAATATCCAGTGCTGGCTGTCTATTGCTACATAAACACTACTATCAGCGTAGACTTCGAAAACTTCTCCAAAATTTCTCCAGGGCCTGAAAATATTCGCAAAGCTGCACTTATCGTGAAACCTCGTTATTTTTCTTCGGTCCAAACGAACGGAAATAAAATCTCACACTTTTATGACAATCTACCGATAAATTAAATAATCCGATTTGATGATGAAGTGATGAGACGGAAATTTAAACGGTCAAGAATGAGCCAGCGACTGTGCCGGGTGTGCTGGAGATGTGCCGGGTGTGCTGGAGATAAGCCGGGTGTGCCGGAGCTGTGCCGGAAGTGTGCCGGACGGAGGTGTACACCGGGTGCCGGGGAGTGGGCACTCCCTCGCTTCAGACCCGGATCCTTCGGTCTAGAAATCCCTTCCTTGTGATTCTCTCGGACCCAAACATGCGGCTGTCGTTACCTGTGTGGATGGCATGGAACCGTGAGCTGTATTCAGCATTTGATGTTGGGTGGATTATTGTTTTTATATTTTCGCCTACCCCCATTGCTAGTTGTTAATATTTATTGTTAGTTGTTTAGTATGGCCCAAATTGGCCGTTTTAATAAATTAAATAAATAAATTAATTAAATTCAATAAGCTATTGTCGTCCCTTGACCAAAGGTTCGAAGTATTATTTAATAATAATATTTCAAGATTACATGTGCTTAGTCCCCCCTTACCACAACGGAATTAGTAACGTTCTGTTCTTGTTCATGATTCTGTTTGTCTTTCTTTTGTTTTTTCTGCTTCCGTGGTTTGACACAGATACAAGCTAATAACAACTTGTGTTTTTATGCGATTCTTTTTCATGTAATTAGATGGCTCGAAAACGAAAGGAGTGAAAATAAGATAAACAAGACCAAAGGTTTCGATGGGATCCCAAAAATTCAATATCTGATCCAGACAACTTTGTCTCGTCTTAGCCAGATCCAGTCTTCGCCAGACTCCTTGAACATTTTTACAATTAAAATTCAGAAACAGATTAAGGCCAAATAGCTAATCACCTGAGAAAACCAAGTTCAGATTTGGATTCAGCATGTGTGTTTACCCCTATAAGTCATATCTGTTTTGACGAAAACTTCCTGCCACTTCTGCCGATTTCCCGGTTCCGGCCGAACTCCAGAACTACTTGTCCGGCGAAAAAAGAACCGAGTTTGACGAATTATTGGCGTTCGGAATAGGACACCTGTTTAATTAGTTTGAAATTCGCTTTATTATCTTCTCTTCTCCCTTTCCGGAACTTGATGCGGTACGTCTCCTCCGTAATGGTGGGTTTCCACACTGCGTAAATTCCGAGCGTATTTGAGCTTTAAAAGATTTCTAGCAATACAATACTCCTTCTCGAATTGACTATCAGGATATGGTTTCGTTCTTGCCTACTTTAGTACGCAAAACACTCGACGAGCCAAAATGAGTCGGCGCTCTTATCGCAACTGCTGTCCCACCCGTTTGACCGCAAACAATAGCCTACTTGGAATTGTTCTTCCTGTTTAACAAACTTTTCCGCTATAATTAACCCATAACCCTTTAACAAATTAAAGATTATGCAACTCCCGACTCAGGTCCTTGGACATCCGTAATCAAGTATCGGTTCGATTTTTATCAGTTCCCAACCGTGTGAAAAATTTCGCGGTCGTGAGAATTAATTAAGGGGACGCTAGTCCAAACCCATTATGACAGGCAGATTCAGAAAGGGTTTCGGTCAGTAAACAGGTCAAAGCAAAGGACTACTGTGCGATGTTTATCTGATTTTCACAGCTCATTAGAGGGAATTGGGTCTTGACGCTGACTTCACATCGCAGTTGCATTACGTTTAGGGTTATTTCGGAGGGGGGGGGGGGGGGGGCTCGGGTCGGAGTAAAAAAGACAGATCAGAGGTTAACGGTTATAAAAACGATTATTTTTTGCATGTTTTTTTTGGGGGGGGGGGGGGGGTGGGGGGGGGTGCTTGGGTCGCTTGAGACGTTAAGTCTTTCCAAATGCCAAGTTTCATTAAGAATTGATCCATCCGTTCAGTAGCTATAAATGCCCCAAGATCCGGATTCCTCCCCCCTCCCTCCACCCCCCCCCCACGATGCTTGGATCGGGAAAATCGACTATTTCCAGCCTAATCATTTGGGTGCTACTGATATGCCTGCCAAGCTTATGTAGCTTATGGAAGTGCACGGAGCAGTAAAACCCGAACCGACAGACCGACAGACATTGTGATCGCCGACTTTGCCGAAGGGCAAGTGCCATAAAATGGTCTGTTGTTCTGAAAATTCTTCCTAAAACTATTCCAACAAAACTAATGACACACTATATCGCAGTAACTTCAACAATTACCAATCCTAGCAACTAAGTTACATTAGCCACATTCAACAGAAGCATCTACCTTTTCCCGGCAATTTTTCGCTTTACGGAACCACTTCAAAACAATAAAAAACTAAAAGCGTAGCAATATATTCTCATTAAATATAAGCTCCAATATTTAAGAATACGCCTTATGTAGTAAGTAATTCTCCCCCTAAAAGGGAAAGAAGAAGACCCATTTAAATAAAGGAGTTCACCATGAGCTCAGTGCTTTCCACGAACTTATTAACTTAATTTTGTTAACAGCTTATATACCGTTGTTTAAGTAATAAATAATAAAATTTCTTGAGCCCTGAAAGAGAACAAGACCAAAGGTTTCGATGGGATCCCAAAAATTCAATATCTGATCCAGACAACAGGGTCTTGTCTTAGCCAGATCCAGTCTTCGCCAGACTCCTTGAACATTTTTACAATTAAAATTCAGAAACAGATAAAGGCAAAATAGCTAATCACCTGAGAAAACCAAGTTCAGATTTGGATTCAGCATGTGTGTTTACCCCTATCATATCTGTTTTGACGAAAACTTCCTGCCACTTCTGCTAATTTCCCGGTTCCGGCCGAACTCCAGAACTACTTGTCCGGCGAAAAAAGAAAGCTCAAACACGAAATCAGGGTATCTTCTTTCCCCAGTAATGAACATCTAATCTACTTCAAATAGAAATTTAGCTTATAACAAATTTTCCGATTCCAGCCGGATTCCGGTCGAACGATATGTCCGGGTAAAATATGATTGTCATACAGGGACTCAGCATCTCTTCTTACCCCTAAATCGCTTATCTAATCAACTAGAAATAAAACTTTGACTTCCAACAGTTTTCCGGTTTTGGCCGGATTCCGGACGAACTATACATGTCCGGGTAGAAACTTGTTTTCACATAAGTGTTCAGCATGTCTTCTTGCCCTAAATCGAACATCTAATCAACTCCAAATAAAACTTTTAATTTTGACAAACTTTCCGTTTTGGGCAGGATTCTGGTTGAAATACTTGTCCGTCGAGAAAATAGTTTTCACCATCGTCTTCAGCATGTCTTCCTATCCCTAGATCGAACATCTAATCAATTTCAAATAAAACTTTTACTTTCAACAAACTTTCCGGTTTGAGCCGGATTCCGGGCGAAATACTTGTCCGTCGAGCAAATAATTTTCACCATCGTCTTCAGCATGTCTTCCTACCCCTAAATCGAACATCTAATCAACTTCAAATAAAACTTTTACTTTCAACAAACTTTCCAGTTTTGGCCGGATTCCGGGCGAACTACTTGTCCGATGACAAAATGTTTTTCACCATCGTGTTCAGCATGTCTTCTTACCCCATAATCAACTATCACATTAGCTGTTTCAAAACATTTTGTTTGTCCCTTAATTTGAATCCCCTCCCCCACCCCTAAATGTAGAGCTAAAAAGCCCATCTACGAACTTGACCGGTCCGACGAACCAACGAACCCTCACACCAAGTTTCATCAAAATATCTCATTCCCTTCGAGAGTTATCGTGCTTACAGACGGACGGACGGACGGACAACTTTTGCGATGTCATAGGTATCCCTCCACTTACGTTTTGGGATCCCAAAAAGAGGATGAAAACCTGATCATAAAGTAAATTCCTGCAGTTACTTAAAAAGACGAAAAGAATACCACCACCCGGGGGCAAAGAATACAAAAATTCAAAGAAAATATAAAAAGAAATAAGTGAAGAAGAAGTAAAGGTTAAAATTAGCTAGCAACTAGGAAAATCCTAAATTTGGCAAACATTTTAGTTGAATTTTCCATTGCAGAATTGTTACAGTGTTGCCATAAAACAGAGGCAATCATACTGCCTATTTATATTTTTCTTGCTACGTAATCCTTACTGTTCCATAACTTAAAGCTCAAATTCTAGCAATCTACACTTCAGTATACTTTTTGCTGAGCGCCCTCCAAAAAAAAGGCAATTGCAACGCCCCTGACTGTCAGAGTAACAAACATACAGAAGTTTAAATCTTCAAAAACAAAATTCTTTGCAGACTCTCACATCAACATCACAGGAACGAACGAAGACATCTTTGAAGTGACAGAAAACTAAGAAACTGACAAACAAATGATCTAGAAATGGAAAAAGCGCTAAACGACACACTCAAGACTTACCAAACGTGGTGTAAATAATACAACAGACTGATTTAAGAACTTCTTGCTGAGCTAAACAAACGATCTCCAAGGATATAGCTTTAATAATCTTATTTTCGCAAAATTCTGGGTGATAATTCTCATAGAAGAGATGCTTCAAATTCTTCAGCTTCTCCACGAATTATGATTTAGCGTAATCTTTTGTTGACTCTACGTCAGGCCAGGAAGGCTTGCGTCAAATCTGGCTCGCGCGAAAGATTCAAATTGTTCGCGGCAATAGAAAATTATGAGAGCTGTAAGATATTCAATCATCAATATGCAGCTGCCTTCGCATATTGAAAGGCCGATCTATACTACGATGATTCAGATCATAAAGAAGACGCTGGAGTACTGAACCTTTGAAAATACGGATTTGACGTCAAAGGGGTGAAAGGACTACAACGTAGTCCACATACCCTCTCAACTTTTTGGAATTGGAATTATGAGAGCTGTAAGATATTCTTTACACTTCTGACTTGTCTTCTCCTTTCATCGCTAAATGAACTTTTCCTAGCACTTCTAATTGACAAGGGAATTAGTGTACTCTACATACAACTGTTGTCGGAAATAAATACAATCTAGTGTTAGTGTGTCTTAACCCTGTATACAGTAGAGGTATGCTTATGTGAACACCTCTCTAGATTTTTCCATACCTTGTCGTTGTTTCTGGCTTCTAAAACAGCCAAAGAGAAAGGAAAAATAACAAACTTTATATCATTGAACAGCCCAACTGTTTCAGCAATCCTTCTGGCATTAAAGAACAACTAAAATATTTTTTTGAAATTAAGTTTCCTATTTAAAAACTTCTCTTTCTTCCTTTTGTTGGTTCGGATTCATCATTAGCGAAGGAAATAGCTTCGGATTGAGCCATCTGTTGGTTCGGACTCGCTACTCTCACAGTGAAATTATGCGCCGCTGTCTCGGCCAGATGTCATGCAATTCGCGGTGGCTAACAGTTTTTTATTGCGTTATGTTTTTTTGTGTATCTGTGTGTGATTAATTAGTTTTACGTAACTGTGTGAATGAACACAATTAGCTTTGTCAGTTGGGGAAGAGCAGCGGTCAAGGTGCTGACTAGTTTCGTATTTTGCTGCGGAGAACTGCTTGAATATGAGCATATTTACATTCGTGTCCGTTGTTACGGGACGTTTCTTGCGTAAAAAAAATTCTTGCGAATGGGTTCACGCTAACGCGAATGTTGGGGGACGTTTTCGCGTGGCTGGCTCTGGTCCCATCGAGCTTGACAGACATTTTCGAGTGGATGCCACTGGGATGTCGTCGATCTTTTTAGGGATATTGTGTAGACCTTCCACTCATATGCTCGCATCCAGCTAAATGGGTATTTTTGCGTGGACGGAGCCCATCTTCCTCAGCTGTTCAAGGCCCTATCCGTTTTCTCATTTTCGCGTGCACGAGATCACCCGTTCAGCTGTACAGCCATCCACGCGAAAACGTCCCCTTGCTACATTGTCCATTTTTAATTGTTTTTTCTTTGTCAGCCCATTTTTTCGAGTTTATAACTCCTGTTCACAATCACATGGAAACCCGATTCACGTCACGGGAACGTAGCGGGAGGCAACTGCCGTTCGCTCTCGTTCGGTCTGCTTGATCTAGCCTAGCGCACCTGTTGACAAAAATGCGCTTAATTTCGGAACGCTAGGTGCCGTTTTTCGGACTGTCTGGATCTTATAAGAAGAATCAGAGTAAAACAAAGCCAAAAGATTCAAACTTGTGATGAAATCTGGTTAATCTAGATGTAAATTCAACGTTTCTGATAAGTAGAAAGCCCAAAAAGTTGCCTGGTATGTTTTAATTGTTTTCTTCGGCGAAATCCGATGTCAACAAACGTTCACATAAGCATACCTCTACTGTACCAGCTTGTATGCATGTATAGCTTATCAGGGCAGTTATAGTGTTTAAGGAGGAACAGTTAAATTTTAAATTCTTTGGTCATAAAAATATTGAAATTTGATACTCTTTTAAGTATCAGAGAATGCGCTGTGTTAAGAGTATCAGACAAAAGGTTGAGAGGTTCTTGGTTTGCCTGTCTGTGACACCAACTATTTTGGTCTACATATATTTTTCTGTGTTCAAGCAGTCAAGCTTCCATTAAAGAGTCGACATTAAATTTGCTCTGAACACATTTTGGAAATTCAGTTCTGTGATCCCAAACAATAGTGAAACGTCTCAAAAGGGTAGTGATTTTTGGTTCAAATTTGACATAGTGTCTCTTTGGGTCAAGGTACCTGTCAAGTTCGAAAATGCTCTGTAGCGCTATATTTAAGGGGTGGGTGAGGGGTTATCAATATTTTTAAAAGATTAGGAGATCGTAAATTTATAGGTAAGGACACGTTTTGAATCACTATGTCTCATGCATGATAAGATAAGAAGGGGTAGAGATTTCTTGTTCAAATTTAACATGATGACTCATTGGATCAAAGTAGAGGTCAAGTTCGAAAATCGCTTTGAAGCGCTATACTTAGGGGTGAGAATGAAAAAATATGCATGCTAAGTCCATGTCTTGAACTTGTTCCATAGGGATGATTTTGACAAGAGCAATTTTCAGCGACCATGGTATCAGTTACAGTGGTATCAGTAAGTGCTTATTTGTTGCTGAGAGTCTTACACCAAGTACAGAGTATTCAAATTATGTATATAACGGATATGTCAGCTATGATGCTTAATCAGCTGAAGAAGCCATCCGTTGAATACATTATTTGAATATATGTATGAAAGTCAGCTTGGGCTCAAGATATCAGTTATCACGGTATCAGTTACAATGGTATCAGTCACAGTGGTATCAGTTACCATGGTATCTGTACTTCGGTATCAGACTCTCAGCAACAAATAAACACACTATAATGCTAACATGTTAAAAACTCTCAGTGACTTAAATCTATTGAACATAAAAAGCTTCTTTAATAAGGTATGAAATATCACAGTATCAGTTACCATGGTATCAGTTACAATGGTATATATGTATACACTGTAAGACTCTCCGGAACAAATAAACATACTATAATGCTAACTTACTAAAATTGTCATGGACATTGATGTCATGGCTTTTAAGGTGGGATGATTACAAATTAGGTTATTTCAATACTTGTTTGGTTATTGGGGATGAGGAATGTCTTGGTTCTAAAGCTATTTGTATATAAAATGAGATAAACATTTTACTTTTACACTTCACGTCTGAGCGCTTGCGCACTTGTTCACAAAATAAGTGGATTTTCTTTATAAAATAGTCTTTTTTTCTGAAAATCAGTCCGTTTTAGCTGAGTGTTCCTTGGAACATTCCACTATTGCGAGCGCTGTAGCAGCTTTCGGTTTTCGATTTTCACCGTATTTTCTGGAGCTCATAACTCGTGAACCAGTGCAAGTATCAAGTTCAAACTTGGTACACTAGTGGGTATTGGGGTATAGTTGTGCCTTTTGGGGGTCCCACCCCAACCCGGTTCAGGGGCAAATGGGCCCAGATTAACCAGTTCATAACTTGACCAGAACTGGACATAAGACGATGGAATTCCTTGTACGTGTGGATCCTAGGGCTGGGAAATTGCTTTTAAAGTTGCACTTCTGCCACCCACCCCGTTCGTGGGCAATTGGGCCTAGATTGCCCAGGAGTAAAGTTTGTTACCGTGACAGGAATCAGCGAGGGAGAGTTCCTGCGTACGTGCTTATCAGTGTTCACTCAGAGAGCCACTTATAACCACAAAAATAACGACTGTTCTTTTAATCGAACGAACAGCAAATATCTCTCCGCAATTCCAAACCGCTGTACGTATGACGTCACTCGTAAGTCCAAAACACGCCAGTAATCCTCAGGAAGAACGAGAAAACGTCTCACTAACAAATCAAACTCAACAACTCAAATCATGTGTCAACCAATCACGGCGCTCGTTCGAGACAGCTATGGTTCCGCTTCCAGCTCTTCCGCTAGGTACACGGCGATTTTGCATCGGCAAAGAGCGTTAGTCATCAGGAGTATTCACATAGATGCGATAGGACTGAAATAATGCATCAGCCGAAGCGCCGCCTTTCGTGGGCGCGTTATAGTTGCTTCAGTTTAAGCGTAACGCTGTCGATATTCGGCGCGGCGTCAGGGTCTAGCAGTGTTGTCCCAGGAGATGTTCGGTCTCGGCAAAAAAAAGTAGGTCTGGATAGATTATTCAAAACTTGTGGCTTCCAAAAAAATATCGTTAAAGGCTATCCGGCCTATAGTACAGACTATTTCGGGCCTACATATTTGTGTTGCGAGAGCAACACTTTGGTTTTGTCCTCGTTTTTTTTTTTTTTTTCTATGCCTTCTATTTCATTATATTCCGGGTAACTGGGAAGGGTCTAACCTGTGCGGTTTTTTCGGAAAGTGTGGACCTTAGGCCGGATTGATGAATATGATATGGCATTTTGGAAAGCTCCGTATAACTCTTGCCTGGGGCCAAAAAGGATGGTTTTTGCTTGTCCTCGAGCCAGAGCCTACGGTGTGCGAAGTGAATTGGAGTTACATAGCCCATGTCAGAGAGGACTATCTGAAGTTGTGTAGCGAACCTTTTGTTTCATCAAACCATGTTTCTGCTTTCGAGTGGAAAGCTCCGTTCTAGCACGCAAGCAGGCAGGCACCAGTTTCAAATTGAAGATGGACTAAAATCTATATGTGTTAAATATATGCAGCAGTTACCCGGCCCCACAGCCAACATATCTTCTTTGAGTGATAAATAGAAAAATCTACAGAATCAAAAAAGTGGCTTTTTCCCACGGGTCCGAAAGGGCTGCCATCTATTGTTTCTAGCCATTTCTGTGCGCGATTTCAGCTTATGGGTTTATCGTCCGTTTTTTGCACTTGGGTTTGCGGTAGAGAAATGGTATCACACGTGCCTCTTAAACTTTAAAAGTTCTGTCATTGCTAAAGAAATTAGAGCTTATCCTTTGCTCCTTTCTAAGCGGTGACGTTAGAAAGCTGGCCTACGGCAAAAAAGTCAACTTTTGAACTAAGACAGGTAGAATTTTTTTGTCGACGGCAATCGATAGCCGTTGATGAGCCGATCAAAGTATATGTCATCCATTTTGTTGTCCTTCATGAAATACACCAGTTTGAAAATTTCCAAGGGGTTGACAACTTCAGTAGTAAGGTGCAGACTGAAACCAAAAACAGGCGATACCAGTTGTGAGAAATGTAGGGGACTTGTAAGCAACAGTCGACTGTTAGCTCATAATCATCTTCGGCGATGAGGGGTTTTCAGCTTTTGCTACTTTGTGTATCTGTTATTTGTTTCCGGTGTATTCGATTGTAAGAACAATTTGGTTCCCAATGGTGAGATATGCAAGGGACTTTTAAGTAATAATTGGCTGTTATGCTACAATCATCGTCAGCGATAAGGGGTTTGCAACTTCTGCTAGCTGGTGTACTTGCTAGCTGGTGTACCTGGTATTTGTTTCCGGTGTGTTCGATGGTAAGAACAATTTGGTTCCCAATCATAAGACATGATAGGGACTTTAGTAATAATCGGCTGTTATGGTACACTCATCATCAGCGATGAGGGGTTTGCAACTTTTAATAGCTGGTGTACCCATTATTTTTATCCGGTGAACTTTGATGTCTATCACGGAAGAGGGACTTGTAAGTTAGAATCGGTTCACGAGGGGCTAGAAATTTGTGCAAACTAGTGCACATTGTATACGATTTCTATAAATCTGACGGTAAGAAAATTTGTATACATGGTCTATCGCTGTAACCTAGGGGTACAAACGATAATGTAAAACAATGAGGTAGTTCGTAATAACTAATAGTGTCATCTGTGGTATTATAATCCTGAAAAGTTACGGATAGCTTTATAATATCAACTAGATAATATAAGATATTGTTCCAAGTTTTCATCCGTCACGATGTCTACGATTGAAAAGGATAAAGTTCAACTGACTGCAAAGTCAATTTAGTCCCTTCTTCCGATATTCTTTTGTTGTTGTTTTTTCAACGCTGAAGAATAGCTTTTGATCATTTGTTTATTCTTTTTAGAACATACAGTTTTAAAAGCTTCAATAAGTTGGCAATTTCAGCATTTAACCGACAGCGAAGGAAAAAAACCAAAGTTTTGCTCTCGCAACACTTTAGTCGGCGAAGCCGGACAAAGGTTGCCGCAACACTTCACGTTGCCCAGGCAACGTAGGTCTAGTTTTCCTTGCAATGGACTCATAACTGATCAGTCCTAGGTTGTTTGAATCAAAGACAATAACAAGAGCTACGAGCTCATATGGCACTTGTACGAGTAGGCTGTACAAGAAAGTAGATGAGAACCTCACAAAATACACCCGCCATCCAAAAATGCGGTTCGGAAATAGAAATAGGATATTTAGTTTCACTCATTTCTGAGCAGTTCCGGCATCGTCTCGATTGTCTGTAGCAAATGCACATGACTGTTCAAACTTTCATCCCAATAAATCCATTTGTTTGATCCCTAGACGTGCTACACGATTTCCGTTACTCACTCTATCTCCACCTACCGTGGCCGAATCTGGTTGGGAATAAAAACAAGAGCTACGAGCTCATATGGCACTTGTTACGAGTAGGCAGTACAAGAAAGTAGATGAGAACGTGATAAAATACACCCGCCATCCCAAAATGCGGTTTGGAAATAGAAGTAGGATAGTTTGTTTCACTCACTTCTAAGCAGTTCCGGCATCGTCTCGATTATCAAATGCACATGACTGTTCAAACTTCCAAGTTTCAGCCTAATAAATCCACTAGTTTGATCCCTAGACGTGCTACAATATTTCCGGTACTCCCTCCATCTCCCCCTACCGTGGCCGAATCTGGTTCGGACTAAAAAATGGATCATCTAAAGTATCTTATTTTATACCACCGCTAAAGTTTCGGTCTAGTCTGAGCATTTTTGGAAAATTCTGGTACCCCCTCCCCCCACCAACGTTGTCGGATTCGGATCCTTGCCCAAAATATGTCATCTAGGGTATATGCTCTCTCTAAGTTCTATGTTTCATTTAAACTGATGCACTCGTTTGACTCCTATGCGAGCCTCAAAGTTTCCGGCAATCTCCCTCCAATTCCCGCCACTGTGGCCGAACAGGACTTGAAAACATAAACGTCATATCTCCTAATTCCCTTTTCCTGTCCATCAAGTTTCACTGAAATTGGAGCATAGCCTATCTGCAAGTTTCCAGTACCCTCCCCCCCCCCCCCTACCTTGGCCGCATCCGGCCCGGACGCCAAAGAACAAATCTAGGCCGCATAAACTCGGCACTGTCGAACTTGCATCTCATTCGGGCCATTCGTTTGGTTTTTGTGCATGTCAAAAGTCCCCCCCCCCAATTCCCCCAACCGTGGTCGCATTGTTCGAACGCATCTTTTACATGTCGAGGCCATCGATTCTTATCACCCATTTGTTTGACCCTAGTTGGTCGTATCCTAGTTTAAGTAAATAAGTCAATTAAGTCGGGTCGCTAATATGCCTGCAAAGTTTCATTGTCTTAGTACTTCTGGAACTATTATAACCCCCGACTACCGGTATTCCAGGAAACCCCCTCAACCCCCCCCCCCCACAGAGCCCCGAAACCATCTGGCTCCGTCAAATTCGGATCTAGGCCTAATGCTTGTTCTCTCCATTAAATTCCGTCCCAATCCCTCTGCTTTAAGCGTTTCTTGAGTTTTCGGGTCCCCCCCCCATCCACACAGGTATAACCCGACCCGACCCGGACTTAACAATGATCATCCGAGGCGACAGCTCTTTCCACCATACAAGTTTCATTCAAATCCGATCACCCGTTCAAAAGTTATACACGCCACTAGATTCCGGACTCCCCATCCATCCACTCCCCCCACTATGGTCGGATCGGGGAAACGGCTGTTCTCAAGTGAACCTGTTCGGGTCCCTGACATACCTGCCAAGTTTCATCGCCCTAGCACATCAGGAAGTATGCCGAACTCGCGGGATCGCTAGAAATCCGGACCCCCCCCCCCCCAACTCCCCCAGAGTGCCCGGATCTGGTCCGCTTATATCAATGACGTATCTAGGACTTGTGCTTGTTCTTCCACGAAGTTTCATCCCGATCCCTCCACTCTAAGCGTTTCTCAAGATTTCCGGTTCCCTCCTCCGACTCCCCCCAGTGTCATCGGATCCGGTCCGGATTTATAGTGGGACGTCTGAAACACGAGGTCATCCTCACTATAAAATTTCATCAAGATCCGATCACCCGTTCAAAAGTTATACACGCCACTAGATTCCGGACTCCCCATCCATCCACTCCTTCCACTATGGTCGGATCGGGGAAACGGCTGTTCTCAAGTGAACCTGTTCGGGTCCCTGACATACCTGCCAAGTTTCATCGCCCTAGGACATCAGAACTCGCGGGATCGCTAGAAATCCGGACCCCCCCCCAACTCCCCCAGGGTGCCCGGATCTGGTCCGCTTACATCAATGACGTATCTAGGACTTGTGCTTGTTCTTCCACCAAGTTTCATCCCGATCCCTCCACTCTAAGCGTTTCTCAAGATTTCCGGTTCCCTCCTCCAACTCCCCCCAGTGTCATCGGATCCGGTCCGGATTTATAGTGGGACGTCTGAAACACGAGGTCATCCTAAATATAAAATTTCATCAAGATCCGATCACCCGTTCAAAAGTTATACACGCCACTAGATTCCGGACTCCCCATCCATCCACTCCCCCCAGTATGGTCGGATTGGAGAAACGGCTGTTCTCAAGTGAACCTGTTCGGGTCCCTGACATACCTGCCAAGTTTCATCGCCCTAGCACATAAGGAAGTATGCCGAACTCGCGGGATCGCTAGAAATCCGGACCCCCCCTCCCCAACTCCCCCAGAGTGCCCGGATCTGGTCCGCTTATATCAATGACGTATCTAGGACTTTTGCTTGTTCTTCCCACCAAGTTTCATCCCGATCCCTCCACTCTAAGGGTTTCTCAAGATTTCCGGTTCCCTCCTCCAACTCCCCCCAGTGTCATCGGATCCGGTCCGGATTTATAGTGGGACGTCTGAAACACGAGGTCATCCTAAATATAAAATATCATCAAGATCCGATGACTCGTTCGCAAGATAAAAATACCACACATTTTGGCTTCCCCCCCCCTCCCTCCACTCCCCCTCCCAGATGGTCGGATCGGGGAAATGACTATTTCCCATTTAATCTGGTCGGGTCCTTGACATGCCTGCCAATTTTCAGCGTCCCAGCACATCAGAAAGCACCAAACTCGTGGGATCACTAAAAATTCGGACTTCTCCCCCCCCCCCCAAACTCCCTCAAAGTGAGCGGATCCGTTACGGTTATATGCATCACGTATCTAGGACTTCTGCTTGTTCTTTCCACCAAGTTTCATCCGGATTCCTTCACTCTAAGTGTTTTCCAAGATTTCCGGTTTCCCCCTCCAACTCCCCCCAGTGTCACCGGATCCGGTCTGGATTTAAGATGGAGGGTCTGAGACACGAAGTCCTTCCATATATCAAGTTTCATTAAGATCCGATCACCCGTTCGTAAGCTAAAAATATTTCATTTTTCCTATTTTTTCTGGATTCCCCCTCCCTCCACTCCCCTCCAGATGGTCGGATCGAGGAAGCGACAATTTCTAATTTAATCTGATCCAGTTCCTGATATGCCTGCCAAGTTTCATCGTCCTAGCTTATCTGGAAGTGCCCGAACTAGCAAAACCGGGACCGACAGACCGACAGACCGACAGACCGACAGACCGACAGACCGACTGACGGACAGAAATAACAATCGCTATATGGCACTTGAGTAAGCTCAAGTGCCATAAAAATCGACCACCTAAAGCATCTTCGTTTATACCATCTATCAAGTTTCACTCGAATCTGAGCATTTTTGGAAAGTTCCGGTACCCCCCCCCCCCTCCCACCAACGTTGTCGGAGCCGGTTCGGGCCCAATCTCTTAATTCCCTGTTCCTGTCCATCAAGTTTGACTGAAATTGGAGCATAGCCTATCTGCAAGTTTCCAGTACCCCCCTACCTTGGCCGAATCCGTCCCGGACGCCGAATAATAAATCTAGGCCGCATAAACTCGGCACTGTCGAATTGCATCTCATTCGGTCCATCCGTTTGGTTTTTGTGCATGTCAAAAGTCCCCCCACTCCCAATTCCCCTAATCGTGGTCGCATATGGTTACGCATGTTTTACATGTCGAGGTCATCGATTCGTATCACCCATGAAGTTTCACTCGAATCAGACCACTCGTTCGCAATTTATAGAAGTCAATTTCCATATTTCTCTTCTCTTGCTCCCCAAAAAATGCTCGGATCTAGGAACGGAAGTTTCCGGGGGTATGTTGTGTCAGGTTCGTAAGTCAAGATAATTCGGGTCGCTAATATGCCTGCAAAGTTTCGTTGTCGTTTTATATCTGGAACTATTCTAACTCACGACTACCGGAATTCCAGAAAGCCCTCTCCAACTCCCCCCACAGAGCCCCGAAACCATCTGGCTCCGTCAATTTCATCTAGGCCTAATGCTTGTTCCATCCATTAAGTTTAGTCCCAATCCCTCTGCTTTTAGAGTTTCTTGAGTTTTCCACCCCCCCCCCCCCCCCCTCCCCACAGGTATCGGACCCGACCCGGACGTGAAACTGAACGTCCGAGGCGATAGCTCACCAGACAAGTTTCATTCAGATCCGATCACCCGTTCAAAAGTTATGCACGCCACTAGATTCCGGACTCCCCATCCACCCACTCCCCCCACGATGGTCGGGTCGGAGAAACGGCTGTTCTCAAGTCAATCTGTTCGGATCCCTGACATACCAGCCAAGTTTCATCGCCCTAGGACATCAGGAAGTATGCCGAACTCGCGGGATAGCTAGAAATCCGGACCCCCACCCCAACTCCCCCACAGTGCCCTGATCCGGTCCGGTTATGTCAATGACGTGTCTAGTACCTGTGCTTGTTTTTCCCACCAAGTTTCATCCCGATCCCTCCACTTTAAGCGTTTCTCAAAATTTCCGGTTCCCTCCTCCAACTCCCCCCAGTGTCATCGGATCCGGCCCGGATTTAAAGTGAGATGTCTGAGACACGAGGTCATCCTAAATATCAATTTTCATCAAGATCCGATCAGCCGTTCGCAAGCTAAAAATACCTCAAACTTTGGCTTCACCCTCCCTCCACTCCCCCCCCCCCAGATGGTCGAATCGGGGAACTGACGATTTCCTATTTAATTTGGTCGGGTCCCAGACATACCTGTAAATTTCCATCGTCCCAGCACATCAGGAAGCACGGAACTCGCGGGATCACTACAAATTCGGACTTCTCCCCCCCCCCAACTCCCCCAAAGTGAGCGGATCCGTTCCGGTTATATCAGTCACGAATCTAGGACTTTTGCTTGTACTTTCCACCAAGTTTCATCCGGATCCCTCCACTCTAAGTGTTTTCCAAGATTTCCGGTTTCCCCCTCCAACTCCCCCCAGTGTCACCGGATCCGGTCTGGATTTAAAATGGAGGATCTGAGACACGAAGTCCTTCCATATATCAAGTTTCATTAAGATCCGATCAACCGTTCGTAAGCTAAAAATATCTAATTTTTTCTATTTTTTCCGGATTCCCCCTCCCTCCACTCCCCTCCAGGTGGTCGGATCGAGGAAGCGACAATTTCTAATTTAATCTGGTCCAGTTCCTGATATGCCTGCCAAGTTTCATCGTCCTAGCTTATCTGGAAGTGCCCGAACTAGCAAAACCGGGACCGACAGACCGACAGACCGACTGACGGACAGAAATTACAATCGCTATATGGCACTTGAGTAAGCTCAAGTGCCATAAAAACCACTATTATTGTCTTTGGTTTGAAGCAACATGCACAATCTGTGGAGCACCAATATGCTCCTCGGAGAAAGGCGAAGCCCGCTGTGGCTCAAAGAGAGTCAAACAATTCAAAAATTCCGTAGTGCCATTATGGTGCTTAAAATCGACATGGGATGCGAGGAAGCGAAAGCGGATGGAACGATCAAGTTAGGCAGAGAGACACGGTAAATCTAGGTAAGATGGGTTTGATCCATTCTAAAATGGTTTAACAATCAACATAACCAAATTAAATATCAATCAAAAGCGAGATCAATCAGTTATATCGCAGCGTAAAATAACACACAAATAAACCAATTATATAAAGGATAAAAAGAAAACAGGCAAACTACTAAATCTTTGCATTTTCTTTATAGTTTAACTGAAAAGCCAACTTATTTTTGTGTCATTTAACTGAATACACTGAATAGTGTATGTGTGTGTGAATACACTGAATAATTTCAGTCTTACCCCCATCTTACCTAGATTTACCGTGTCTCTCTACCTAACTTAATCGTTCCATCCGCTTTCGCTTCCTCGCTTCCCATGTCATTTTTAACCACCATAATGGCACTAATCTGTTCGAATCCCTGGCATGCCTTCCAAGTTTCATCGTCCTAGAACATCAAGTAGTATGCTGAACTCTCGGGATCGCTAGAACCCCCCCCCCCCCCCCCGCCCCCTCCCCCCCCCCCCAACTCCCCCACAGTGCCCGGATCCGGTCCGGTTATGCCAATAAAGTATCTAGAACTCGTGCTAGTTTTTTCCACCAAGTTTCATCTCGATCCCTCCACTCTCAAGATTTCCGGTTCCCTCCACCAACTCTCCCCAGCGTCATCGGATCCGGTCCGGATTTAAAATGAGACGTCTGAGACACGAGTTCATCCTAAATATCAACTTTCATCAAGATCCGATCACCCGTTCGCAAGTTAAGAATACCTCAATTTTTCGGATTCCCCTTCCCTCTACTCCCCTTCAGATGGTCGGACCGGAGAAGTGACTATTTCCTATTTAATTTGGTCGGTTCCCAGGTATGCCTGCCAATTTTCATCGTCCTGGCACATCAGGAAGCAGCGAACTCGCGGAATCACTAGAAATTTGACCCTCCCCCACCCCCAACTCCCTCAAAGTAAGCGGATCCGTTCCGGTTACGTCAGTCTCGTATCTAGGACTTGTGCTTGTTCTCCACCAAGCTGTATCCGGATCTCTCCACTCTAAGCGTTTTCCAAGATTTCCGATTCCCCCCTCCAAATCCCCCCAATGTCATCGGATCCGGCCTGGATTTAAAATGGGACTTCTGAGACAAGACATCCTTCCATATATCAAGTTTCATTAAGATCCAATCACCCGTTCGTAAGTTAAGAATATCTAATTTTTCTGGATTCCCCCTTCCTCCACTACCCCAGATGGTCGGATCGTAAAAGTGACTATTTCTAAGTTAATCTGGTTCGGCCCTGATATAGTTTCATCGTTCTAGCAAATCTGGACGTGCCCGAACTAGCAAAACCGGGACCGACAGACCGACTGACGAACAGAAATTAGAATCGCCATATGGCACTTGACCGAAGGGCAAGTGCCGTAAAAACTAGCTTATTTTCATTTTATGTTGTGTTTGAACACATAGGATCATTTTTACTCTCTTGTTCTTGAGGTATTTTAATTTGCTTACAACAAAATCTCGTGGTAACAATGAAAATATGGACACCAGTCCAAAAACAAGAGCTACGAGCTCATATGGCACTTGTTACGAGTAGGTAGTACAAGAAAGTAGATGATAAGGTCACAAAATACACCCGCCATCCAAAAATGCGGTTAGGAAAGAGAAATAGGATATTTAGTTTCACTCAATTCTGAACAGTTCCGGATGGTCTGCAATCCCTCTGCTTTAAGCGTTTCTTGAGTTCCCCCCCCCCCCCCCCCCCATCCCCCACAGGTATCGGACCCGACCGGGACTTAACACTGAACATCTAAGGCGATAACTCTTTCCGCCTGACAAGTTTCATTCAAATCCGATCACCCGTTCAAAAGTTAAGCATGCCACTAGATTCCGGACTCCCCATCCATCCACTCGCCCCACTGTGGTCGGATCCGAGAAAAGACTATTCTCAAGTCAATCTGTTCGGATCCCTGACATACCTGCCAAGTTTCATCGTCCTAGCACATCAGGAAGTATGCCGAACTCGCGGGATCGCTAGAAATCCGGACCCCCACCCTAACTCCCCCACAGTACCCAGATCCGGTCTGGTTATGTCATTGACGTATCTAGGACTTGTGCTTGTTCCTCCCACCAAGTTTCATCCCGATCCCTCCACTCTAAGCGTTTCTGAAGATTTCCGGTTTTCCCCTCCAACTCCCCCCAGTTTCACTGGATCCGGTCTGGATTTAAAATGGAACATCCTGAGACACGAGTTCCTTCCATATATCGATTTTCATTAAGATCCGATCACCCGTTCGTAAGCTAAAAATATCTATTTTTTCCGGATTTCCCCTCCCTCCAGTCCCCTCCAGATGGTCGGAAAACGACTATTTCTAATCTAATCTGGTCCGGTCCCTGATACGCTTGCCAAGTTTCATCGTCCTACTTTATCTGGAAGTGCCCGAACTAGCAACACCAGGACCGACAGACCGACTGACGGACAGAAATTACAATCGCTAAATGACACTTGGCCGAAGGGCAAGTGTCATAATAACAGGTTCACAAAATCGGGTTTGATTGTGGCCGTGGTTTTTCCTTTTATAAACCGCGAACCAAGAAAACTGAAGATGCTGCTCTATGTCTTGCTGCAAAGTAAGTTCAGAAGAGCCTCAGAACTAGCAGCCTAGCACACTTTTCAGTTAACAGCAGGCAATTTGTTGGCAATTTTGCAATTTGGATATAGAAAATTAGACTCAAAATTATTGTATTATAAATGTATTTTGTAAATATTTCGCTGCTTATTTCTAGCTTTAAGCTATTTGGGATTAAAGTTGTTGATAGAGGAGATAGAGATAGAGATAGTAGAGATAGAGGAAAGTGTAGGTGACGCTAAATTTATAGGTCGGTAGGTCGGTCAAAAAAATTGTTAGGACCGTTGGCGTCACCGAGGGAAGTGGAAGCGTAGTCACCTGGTCAAGTCATATTGGACAGTAAGAACAGAAAAGACGCTACGCGGCATTTAAATTAAATAAAAAAAAAAAAAAAAAGAAGTTGTTGATTGGTTGATAGAGCTACCAGAAGTTTCAAGGTCTTTTACACAAACTAAAATCGTTATTTAGAAATAAGGAGCAATTAGCTAAATTAATAAGTGATTCTTAAATAAATTTTCGTATTTCAGCCGCCAGCCTTAAACGCTTTGCGAAGTTACCCAGTGTAGGGTGCCTAGTCCATGAGGTTATATTTAATCGTTGTTTGCCTATTTGTTATGTGTATGCCAATGACTTGGGCTGTTGCAGAAAATAAAATCTTTTCTTAGTAGGTATACTTTCAGTGTGCTGGATACTAAATGAAGCATATTGAAATAAAATAGAAAAATCGAGATTTTCGGGGTTTTTCCTTGATCAGCTAGTTACCCCTCCAAGATGATGTGCGAGGGATAAGTTCGCACGTCATCTCGTTTATATCTCGTAATAATATCTAGTTTTTTCTATTTTGTCTGAAATGTATGGTCCCAGACATGAAGGAAAATTCTTATTATTATCAATTTACAGGGCAATGAGTCTGTTATTGCAGAGTGCAGTGACCTCTGATACTCAGGGTTGCCACAACACAAATATTTAGAGAGTGACTTTTGGCCCAAAACAGAGAGTGAAAAATTGGGAGTGAAATTTATTTTCATGAAATGTTCACTTTTCATACCGCTCTGTAAAAATGACACATCTTAATTTTACTTTTCATGAACAAACTTGAAATAGTCACTGCTGTTCAGAATCTCTGCTGCAAAAATGGAAAATTTAAATAGAGTGATTTTTATGTCCTACGTAGGACAAGAGTGACAAAAACAAAATGGAGTGACAATTCACACTATCGTGCGACATGTGGCAACCCTGCTGATACTGACTCTCAAATGTCTTTGATCTTGGCATCATATAGAGCGGGAACGGACGGATATTGATCAGGAATACAGTCATGCAGAAAATGTATTCCCAGAAAATGTATAGGCTACATTACATGTTTTAGGAATAGATCCCCAGTTCCAAAGTGTGCTGGAGAAACCACCCAGGCGTGTTCTAGGGAACTTCAGGAATTTCCTAATTAGGGAACAAGATATGTCCACTAGGACTATGACGTCATTATGTTTTTATAAACTTCTTATTCAACCACAGATTGCAGTAGCCTGTAGACGGTTTCTATTCCGCTGTTCAAAAATAAGCGTCTTCTTCCAAGAAATGGAAAAACTTGCACAATCGGTAATTCTGACCAATGATTTCCCCAGAAGGAATAGGCGGCAGCTTCAGCAGCCCCGACAAACCTAATGGCAAAAGCAAATAGAATAAAGATTTCGATAAAAATTATATTCAATTAGACAATTGGGACTTTTGCAGTTCCCGTTTTTACATATATTTCGGCACTCCAACCGACTTCGGATATATTTTTTTTTACTTATTTTGAATTTCTGGTTTTGGCCAAATTCCTTTTAGCTGGATTATTGGCCACGAGTTCTCCTGCCCCTCGTCTCCCTCGGGCGTCCTCTAGAACTCATGACACTGCCGACTACTTGAGGCAAGGCGCAGGGGCGTCGCAAGGGGGGGGGGGGGGGGGGGTGCGGGGGGTGCCGCACCCCCCACCTTTTTGAGATTCGGTAAAATTTTGGGCTTCCGGCCCAAAATTTTACTAAAATTGTTCGGTATTTTTTCGGTTTACGGGGATTCGGTAGTTATACAGAATCCTACATAGGCTATCTGTACAAATCTCTTCGGTATAATGATCGTAATTCGGTATAATTGCCAGTATTCTGTAGTTATCACGAACTTGGTGAGAGAATTTACTGAAATCATTTGGTAATTTTTCGATGCCGGAACTATTCGGTATATTTATGGAGATTCCGTAGTTACACAGACTCCCGAATAAGCTATTGGTTCGAAATTATTCGGTATCATGATTGGGATTCGGTAATTTATTCAGTATAATTTCCAGGATTAGGAAGTTAACCACGAATCCTGACTTTGTTCCAGTTTCGACGAAAGTATACCGAATATGAATATTGTTCGGTAGTCTTTCGATACTAAAACAATTCGGTATAATAACCTCGATACGGTAGTTATACAGAATCCCGAACACGCTATAGGTCTAAACTTATTCAGTATAGTAACTGGGATTCGGTAACTTATTCGTTGTAATTGCCAGGATTCGGAAGTTACCACGAACCTCGAAACTCAGAAGAGGTCGAGTGAAGCACTGGTCGCAGACACAAGGGATGATCTATGATATCATCGATATTCCTTACTTTTATTTGGGATCTTAAAAAGAATATCTAATCATAAATATTTCGAAAATTCCGCCTGCAGCACTTTTCGTATTTTCTCTTTTTTGTGGAATGGGTCGTCATTTGACGGGGGTTTTAAGCCAGTTGTAGGAATGAGATTTCAAAACATTAAAAGCTAGAATTTGGATGGAAATTAAATTTGGCAGGAAAAGCAAAACAAAATTTCCCCTGCGGCGCTCACTTTATGTGATTGTGGGTAGTATATTAGCTAGACTACAGTTGCTGCTGCTGCCGGAACGTCGCTCCGTCCGGTTTCTGGAACTTCTTAGAGTCTCGGTATTTAATCAACGGTAACTGATAGAATTTGTAAGAGAAGCAGTTAAATTGTAGCCTACAAAAAAAAGTGTATTTTGAAAATTTTCGCCTGCGGCGCTCGATTTAATTTTCTATCCGCTATAATAGATAATAGCTGTTACTGCAATCATGCCCAGCAATATATTCTCCATGTGGGCTTCGCCAAAACGCCTGATAGTTGGCCTATCGTCGATCATGCTGCCTTGTATTGTTACTCTTCCTATGTAATCGTTTCTGTTCCATAATTCAAAGCTCGAATTCTTAGTTCTAGGATTCGGTAAAATTTTTGACAGATTCGGCAAAATTTTGGCTCTGCACCCCCCCACCGAAAATGCACTTGCGATGCCCCTGGCAAGGCGACTGAGCAGCATTCCTCTTTTTTTGCAGTCCTTTCCACCTTCTTTTCTGTTCTCTAATTTACTATAAGATGCTCGCTCGAGCATCCTCGGAGCGGATGCTCGCTCCCGCGACATCAGGTTCTGTTATCCGGACGGGTCCTTGAATATGTTAGTGAATTTCGTTACCTGGGTTTTTGTGTTAATGATAAGTTGAGGGATGACTCCCATCTCCGTCAGCTGACTCACAGCTTATGCAAGCGTGGTAATATGCTTATTTGGAAGTTTGGTAACGTTAATCCTGGCATCAAAGTCCGGTTGATTAAGACATCTGCTACCAGTGTTTTGCGATTTCTTTGTCATACAGTAGTACAGTGAAATCAATGAAGGTGCTTGAAGCGTGCTACAAACGGATCTTCCGTCGTCTGATCCGCCTCCCACCCCGAGAGAGCATTAGTCAGGCGTTTGTGCTCAACCATTGTCCAACTTTCGACGAGATAGTGAGGAATTCTCGAGCATCGCCTGTTTTGAGGCTACGGCAGTCGAAGAATTGCCTTGTGCGAATTGCCTTGTGCACACCCGCTATTCTACTGTCTACCTTTTTGGCGACATCTGTCAAGTGATGATTAATTAGTGTTTTTGTGTTTGTAGTGTAGTATATGGCGAAAGCTGAAAAAAAGTTGAATAAATAAATAAGATGAAAGCGTAAGGGAAAGAGGATAAGAGGAAAGGGTATTTATTTAATGTTATTTATTTCCCAAAGGGGGGGGGGGGTAATGAAGGAATGATGTAGTGAATTCATGGTGGTTCGAATTGCGGCCACAATCAGGATTCTTTTTTCTTAAAAGTGGCCGTTAATGGTAAATTGTTTGTTTAATTTATAAGTTTTCATGATGAAATTAAAATGTATAAATGTAAAAAAAAACTCAATCATGAACATGTTTTAAAATCGTATTTTTTCTGTAAATTTTATCTGTACTTCCAGTGCTATTCAGTGAACACTCCCTATTCCTAATTATTATTATTTTTTTCTTGGCTTGGGGTCGACAAGCCCAAGAAAATTAATCTGGGCAAGGTCTCTACTTCTCTAGCCTTTACAGGAATCTTTCAATATCCTAGTTCAGAGGCTAAAAGTTGCAAAAGAGAAGCTTCGAAGATTATGAAGACCTGTGACGACTCGAGCAGAAATTCCTAAGGTTCTCAAGTATTTTCCCCAAAACTTTTTTTGTATTCATTAACTCTTTCATTTAGTATGGTAATCAAAATCTTTCCTGAAAACTTTCTGCTAGCACAAGCGACTAAGAGGGAAAGTCCTTAGCTAAGAGACGGTATGGATCACGGGGAATGCGCCCGTCTGGGAACGCATGGGTGGTGCATGTCTTTCGTTACGGTAATGGTTATTTCGCAACTGCATTCCTTACAAAAAGGTTACAACCTACAATAAAGCTGACGCCTTTTGCTTGAAATCAGACTCGTCCGACAATCAAACTTAATTGTTGATCAGAAATCATCTTTTTCCATATCCCTAAAACAAACGACGCCAACAGCTTCCCAAATCGACCCCACACGCAATCTGAAGGAGATCCCGTATCTCTTGGAGCTGGATTTGGAAAGGAGAGCTCAATTCTTAGCGATGTTTGTCCATGTGACAAAGTATACTCCGTCACGGGGTTGTACGCCGACAATACGCCGTATGTGACAGTACGGCACTAAATGTAAAGTTCTGGTATCTCCATGCATAAAATAGTCAACTAGAAAGTGCAGAAAACCTTTGGACACGTGCTTACTAAAATGTAAAAGAGTATTTAGTCCTCTCATAAGCTGCATTGCTTCCCGCAAGAGAATTAAATTCGTCTCTGGTTTATTCCTAAAAGGCATTTATGGATCCACTAGTGATCGTTTCCTAGTGTTATAGCCCTGTTTGGACGCACCAGTATCTAGTTCTACCTCATTTTTGCAGACTAGCCAGAGAGAGCGTGGACAAAAAGAAATTTAAGTAAAATAAAGCAAACGTTAGCTGCTGAATAAGTAACAAAGATTGCTAGATGTGCGACGAACCTACTGGTTGTCTGTCTGCTTCAGAACGGAGCTAGTTTGTATAGCGTACCATAGCTCGGTAAAGTGAATTAAAGGCGGTCAAGGGTGCAGCGTTAAAACTCCAGTGTAAACGGCACGGTCGAATATACGCAAGACATAAACAATGGTGGATACGTATTTCTATGTGAACTACCCGTGTATTCCATTTTTAGCTAAAGGCAGAACCACACGATCGGAAACAATTACCCCCCCCCCCCCCCGTCATCGCAGAAGTTATTTTCCCTTATGGCGCTGAATATCGCCCCCCTCCCCTTCGGGACCAAAATACCCTGGCGAAAACCCTCCTCGGTGCAGACATATAGGAAATGATATGAATCTTGATGAAAACTGCAGTTTGAAAACTGCACTGCAGGATTTTCCCTAGACACGCCAGCTAAATGTAAACGCGTGACGGCGGCCCACTGGCTGCTCGCATCTGTATTTAGCCTACTTTTCATAACAAAAAAGAAATTTGAACACTGTGTGGGGGGGGGGGGCACCAAGGTAGGGTTGCCAGAACTCCGTTATGAGGTTTTGAATGAATCGGTTATTCAGTTGAGAACGATTAGACTAGTACCCAAGAGCTAGGAGTGAAGTATTAAAGGCGGGTGATATCAACCATAACACATCCGTGGAAAAAGACTGTCCGGCCTTGAAGGCGTCCTATTACAATCTCTGTAAATGCTTGATGTTTCTCCTTTGTTCCAGTCAGAACAGTAAAATACTCCATGGATTTGGGATGAAATGTCAGGCGATCATTGCAAAAATCCTCGGCGTCACTACTACGTGCTTCATGTAATCCAGTTAATCGTCTTCATGGTGTTTTTCACAATATTCTTCCAATAATTGTGAGTTTTGTAACAATTTTTCTGTATTTATCTGTTGAACGTCATCAAGGTTAGAGTTTTCTTTGCTTCTCTACTCCGCTGTCGTCGCGTACATTTGAAGGGCTGCAAAGATATCAATTAATTCATACAAGGGGTACCATTTCCCGTTTTCGTCACCCATTTCCACTTTCAATTTTCGATCCCCGAAAACATATTGACACAACAGTGAGTTCTGAAAGAGCTTTCGAAAATAAAGAGAGCAATCTCATTGTGGCAGGCGAAAAGGACTTACAGGGAATTGCCATTGTAGAGTCATTCGGATCCGGACTGTACTCCTCCTCCGGGAAGTAGTTGATGGGAATGCAATTCTCCTGGCTTTCCCCGGCTGCAAAGGAGAAAATTACTCCATTAGTGGTGGTTCTGGGTGTGGAGAAGTAATGATCGAACAGAAAGGCTGTCTGTCATATTTGCTCGGAAATGAGATCCCTATCCCCCGTGGAAAGTTCGAACAATAGAAGATGGACATCGAAGAAAAGGAGAACAGGGATTGCGGTCGGTAAAGAATGTAATGATGGTCGAGCTGGAACTCGCAAGCCGAAGGAGTTGAAACGGAAAAACCAATTGCATTTTGGTATACGCGAGGTCTACATAACTGATGTATGACGAAAAGAAGAAGATTTGGCGAAATTATGAAGAGGCAATAGGGAGCGATTGAAAAAAAAGGATGGGTTCTATAACACTGAAGTAACCTTGAGCCACCGTCACAGCTTTTTGTAAAGTGTATTAGCATGTGAATAAAAGTGTATCTTATAATCAACTTGTGTGGACCGTACCGTATGTACAGTATAGAACTTTACGCAGCTGTAGTAAGCCAACTGCTTCGAAAACACACTTTTACCGAGTCAAACCCAGGCGAATCTTATCGTCAAAGCAGTTGGTCCGGAGAACTGTTCGTTTTAAAGTCTAGAGATGCCAGAGATATTTTAGATATATCTTGTGTTTTGTCATTTCTTAATCTCCTGTTGCCTTCATTTATTCTACAGCTATTGAAGAAATAAATGACTTCTCCTGATATTAAATGTATAGTCAGATGTCAATAAGTTGCAGCGAAACTAACTACACTGTCAAAAGTTTCATAACAGATAACACGAGGATGTGCGGTTTCAACAGATAAAATGTAACAGTTCACACGTCGGGTTATCTGTTTTATTTTAATGCGTTATGCATGAAATGTTATTCATTACAAGCAGGCACATATCCAGGAATTTATTTGGGGGGGGGGGGGGGGGGGTTGCCTGCTGGTCGGACAAAAAAGTACAAAAATCACATAGATCAGAGGGAAAAGCCTATAAAAATCGTTCTTTTCGTATGTTTCGTGGGGGGGGGGGTTCAACCCCTAACCCCCCCCCCCTAGATACGGTCTTGATTACAAGCTTTATTAGGAAGACCAAAAAAAGCATCTACTGACTTTATTCCTTATCGTCATGATGTCGGAAAACCCAGCAGATACTTTTTGGCGTTTTTTCAGTTCTTCCTGTTCTTCCCAACATTACGCATTATCTGTTGAAACCGCGCATCCTCGAGTTACCTGTTATGGATCTTTCTTACCATTAACGTAGCATAAAGTCCAAAGTCCACTGGTTGTGAATTTTGAGATGTATTCTTCGTCGCCGTCGCCGCTCGTGTTGTAACTGCGAAAAATAATGTTCATTTAAAGTAAAGCTGAAAGCTCTAAACTGCACAGTCGTTCCAGCGCCGTCATATTGTTGATCCACCGTTTGAAAAATACTGAGCTTGCCAAGGAAGAAGGTTCCTTTGGTAGACACATAATCAGTCGTGGCACGCGTGCATTCTTTGAAAATGGTCTCTCCAACCACCTTTGGATATGGGTTACAAACTTAGGGGGCCAGTGCTGCCAGAGGAGTCATGGGAGATGGAAATGTGTTTGACAAATCTAAGAAAAATCCCCGTTTTCTTAAAATTCTGTATAAGTTAGTTTATCAATGACTAGTGACTAGCCAAACAGTGGTGAATTTGACAATGGTAGCGTTTTTGATCGCCGATGAAATTTCACCGGTAGACGAAGCGAGTTTGCGGATTCGTGCTTTTTACTGTTTTCAATAGATAGCCTTTGACGTTCGCCGTTGTTTTTGGGTGCGCAAAAAACGGCATTTTGTTTTGCTGGCAAGAGACTTGGCGTAAAATTTGAACTGTAGTAAACATGGATTTTGATTCCCATTTACTGAAAGGCACTGTCTAGGGAACCTGGAGCCGTACTTTATGTCCCATGGGCTACAGAACCGGTAGTTCTCACGGAAATCAAACCATATTAGCTGCGATTCCGGGATCTGACGTCATTGACTACCGGAAACTTGTATATGCTGACTCCCGTTCCAGTAGTAAGTGGAAATAGCTCACGGAAACTTCATCGCTACAGCTTCTCGTCCGGTAGTCTCATGGAATTGTGTACTCATAATCTAGGGAGCCGGTAGTTGATACCGGAAACTGTATAATTGGAGCTTGTGTTCCGGCAGTGTCTACGTGCAATGTAGAATCCACGGAATAGTTTCGATGAGAGCTCGCATGCCGGGATTTTCACTGGCTTAGAGAAAATAACATGGGAAAAAATCTACTACCGGGACCCATATATTGAGAGCTAAGGTACCGGTAGCAACAACTATTGGATTGAAAATGAGCAGCTCACGGACACAGATGGCTCTGGGCTAGGGTTCCGGTAGTGACAAAAAAAAGTTGAACTCACGGACCCGTGTCAGGGAAAGTGAATATTTTTAACTCACGGAACCCAACCCCTGCGGGTTAGTGTTCCGGTAGTGCCAAAAATTTAAATTTCAAACTCACAGACACGTGTCAATATGGAATTTGAGTCCGGTACAGCTCATGGAATCCAACTTCCATAAGTTTGTAATTTTGCACTACCGGAACCCTAGCCTGCAGGAGTTGGGTTCCGTGAGTTAAAAATGTTCACTTCCGGTTTCCTAGTCTGCCCTGACATGGGTCCATGAGTTCATTTTTTTTTTTTTTTTTTGCACTACCGGAACCCTAGCCTATAGCCATCTGTGTCCGTGAGCTGGTCATTTACAATCAAATAGTTGTTGCTACCGGTACCTTAGCTCTCAATATAGCTTAGGGATTCCGGTAGTAATTTTTTTCCCATGTTATTTTCTCTAAGTCAGTGAAAATCCCGGCTTCCTAGCTCTCATCCAAATTATTCCGTGAGTTCTATATTCCAAGTAGACACTGCCGCAACACAAGCTCCAATCCTGAGTACACAATTTCCTGAGACTACCAGACAAGAAGCTGGTGCGATGAAGTTTCCGTGAGCTATTTCAACTTACTACCTGAACGGGAGCCAGTTCATACAAGTTTCCGTTAGTCAATGACGTCAGATCCCGGAATCGCAACTCATATGCTTTGGTTTCCGTGAGAACTACCGGTTCCGCAGCCCATGGGACATGCAGTACGGCTCCCGGTTCCCTAGACAGTGTCTTACTGAAAACAGGGAAGGATGTCTTTCTAAGCAGTAATTACTCGAACTGTCTGGACATTTTCAACGATGACGAGGATAGGTTTCGTCTCTTTTCTCTTGCATCTCTCCAGTATTGCCAGGATACTGATATAAAACAAGAACTTGGAGAAGTACTGAAACGAGTTTCAATGAACAGAGGCCGGCCAGCTAGTAAATAGTCGATAACAGTTTACCACAAACCCCTGAATTTGGGAAAGCCTTTGCAGAACCCTGGGTATACCCTATGTCTATCACTGGATTTACTATACCAGACGCTGGATACTTGAATCCGATAAAATATTGATGATTTGAGTGAAGCTCAGAAGTCAAAGAACCACTATTTATCCATGGTTGAGTAGGTCAAGGGTAGGGTACCAACAGCTACCCAGCATTACGCATAGGCTATCGAGCGTTAGGCATAGGCTATGCCTAACGCTAGACACCCACTCCAAGGTTTGTAGCTGACTGGTCGATACTACTTTGGTTATGTGACAACTGCAACAATATCAATTTTTCTTTTGTCTAATAGAAGTTTACATAACTTATTACTTTTGGCACTGAATACATATTTTCCAAAGCATTTCCTAGTTGCCCAATTTACAGCCAGTTCAAGGCCCCTTAGTCAAATTGTGTACCTGTCTCCACGTGTAGCCTACCATAATTTTAGCATTGACTGTGCAACAGTTTTTCTACGTAAGGTCCCAAACACTCAGCAACGGCGCTTTTACTATTTATAGTAGATTGCACAATAACCAACCCTATGTTAATGAAAAAGAAAGAGTGACTAAAGAGTAAAGCCTTTCTTAATGCGGCTCTACAGTATGGTTTACAAATAGCGAATGCATGAGATTCAGAAGACAAGGGCCACTACTGTTTCACGGGTGGAGATCATAAAATCGAGCTTTTGTCCCTTTACTAAGCATTCGAATATTTAATATTTATATTAAATATATATTTATCATTCGAATATTTATTGCTTATCTACACAACAGATACACCTTATTTGACCTTATAGATGTATTTCAGATGATAGCTAACTTTATAGACAAACGTCAATATTTTGATCCATCTCCAAAATAGTACTGGCCCTTAACTGGCTATAGCTCTTTCACAAAAACTTAATTGTTCTAACTTTAGTACCACTTTTTTAGGAGCATAAGAAGGGTGGAAAATTATGCTGAAGAGATTGTGCAACAAATGACACATAGCAAATTTCAGGAACATTTTAGACTAACAAGAAAGACCTTCTGCTCGCTCAAAGAGATCCATCACTGAAGCAGATGTGGCAAAGAACTATTTCCCATACGAATCCCAGTATGGAATGCCTTGCCATTCGTCCTCCAAGAAAAAGAATGACTTAATAGCTGTTGAAAAATCTCTGCTTTGAGTTGACCCACTAGAATGCTTCTTACGTCAAAAAATTCAAAAAAAAATCAGGTATCGAACTCGGTAACCCGGAACCCTTATTTTTTAATTCTGGAGTTCACCTTTAATAGCTGTTGAAAAAGCTCTATGCGCCAGGTAGCTGAAACTTATAGTGCTGTAAAATCAACAGTGCAACACTGTGTCCGGAAAATCTGTTACATATTGTGTCACCTTTCACCCAAGTTCATTTGCTGGCCAGAAAAAGAACAACAACAAAAAAATGAAAGATAATCCTCATTTCCCTCTATTTTTTGAAGAAAACGCCTTAATTCTTCGCTGGTAGAGAGTAATTATGAGGCTAAGTTAGCTTACGTCAGATGGAAGGCACTCGGTAAACCCCGTGATGGACTTTCCTTCCGGTGGATGAAAGAGAAGAAGGCTATTTTTCAGGCCAAACTTAGGCAACACAATAACTGCCTTATGGAGGAGGCGTCTCGTGATGCTGATCTTGATAAGCTTAAAATTTGGAAAGCGCTACGTAGGTCTAAGCATCTAAGTGAACCACCACCTGATTCTTTCCCGTCTGTTGCTGATTGGGAAACACATTTTAAGTCCACCCTGTCTTCGTCTAACGATTTTCCTTCTGACGTAACTGAGCTAGACTCTATATTAAGTGACTTTCCTTCTGACCACGTAATTGTGCATCAAGATTTACTTTTGGCTCAAAAGAAACTTAAGTTCCAATTATCGCCTGACCATGATGGGCTTTTTTCAAACCATCTCAAGTTTGTATCCCCAACGTTCCTTTTAACTCTTCTTGCTTTTTTTAATTTAATTTTATCGGTAGGTCGTGTTCCTTCATCTTTTAAAACTGGTTTGATTTCCCCTATTCTAAAAAATGGAAAGAAGGATTTAAAATCTTGCGGTTCTTATCGACCAATAACCAAGGGTTGTATTATTAGTAAACTTTTTGAAATGTGTTTTAAAAATATGTTTGAAGGCCTTGATGTCGGGTTAAACCAGGTTGGATTTAAAAGGGGTATGGGTTGCGATCACGCGCACGCTACTTTTTCCACTTTAATCAATGATGCGCGAGTGAGCGGACAACCACTTTATACGCTTCTGATTGATATAAAAGGTGCTTTCGACAATATTTCTCATGCGGCTGCTCTTCTATCCCTTGTGTATAATGGTATTCCCCGTTCTGTTGTGCGTGCTTTAAGGTCCTGGTACAATGGACTGAACGTTCAAGTGGCAATTCGTTCCCCAAAAATTCTGTCTAATTTAATTTCAGTGGGAAAAGGCGTTAGACAAGGTGGAATTTTATCACCATATATTTTTAATGCATGTTTGGCAGATTGTCTTCGGTCGCTTAAGACTTCTTTAATACATTTTGCACGTGATGTAACGTTTTTAGCATATGCTGATGATATTATTATTTTAAGTCGGTCAAAGGAAAAATTAATTGAAAACTATAACATTCTAGTGTCTAAATTGGGGCAGAAGGGTCTAATAATTAGTTCTGAAAAGTGTAATTATTTTGTGATTAGTAGTTTGCCCACACAGAATTCCCCTCTGGATTGTGGTGGGGGGATTGTTTTCAGCCCTGTTGAGAAAGTTATGTATCTTGGAATCCCTTACTCATCTAATACCCGGGATTGGAAACTTATCCTTATTCAACATGTGCAAGATAAAATAAGAAGAGCATTCGGTGCTGTTATTCGTTTACGAGGGATGTATCGCAGAGATGTTCTTGGTTCTATTTATACGGCTGTTGCACTTCCTCACATTCTTTTTCCGTCTGCTTTCTTTTCTTCTTTCCGTCCTTCTGAACTTTCTGCGCTAAAAGTTACTTATTATAAATTCTCTAAATTCCTTCTTGGCTTCCCGATTTCTGCGAGTAACTCTTTCCTAACTTCGAATTTTAAAGTGAAGAATCCTTTGGAAACTTTAAATGGTAAAATTCAGAACTTTCATAAAAAGGCTGACAACATTCTTCTTCATCACAACCTTTTTCCTTTTTTCACAAAAAAGACCCCTTAGTTTGTTTATTTTGAGCTCTTTTTTTTTTTTTTTTTTTTTTTCATGTATTTCATAGTATATTTAGTAGGCTAAATTGTCTTTAACGGTCAGCTGTTTATTAGTATGTAAGTGTGTGTGAGTTTGACTGACATGTTGTTGTTCCTTTTTATACATTACTCTTCAGTTTTGAAGGATTCAAATAAATAATAATAATAATAATAATAATAATAAATCGTCAAACGAAATCTACGGCAAACGGCGAGTCCTAGACCGATCGGCGATGGACACGAATTCAGGCGATAGATTAGAAAAAAACATAAATTAAGATATACAGCTACGGCAATCGGCTTCCGGCGAACGTCAAAAACGAACTATCACCGAACTAATCGGCGATCAAAAACGCCACTAATGTTGAGTAATGGGGAAATATTATGTTCATAAAGTGTCATGGTGATTGTCAGTCAGTTCTTCATTAATTTCGTGTGTATTTTTACTCCCTTGTATATCATTATAATGGATTTCAAGATATTCTCTTTTTCTCCTTTTTTCTTTTTTGTTACCGAATTAGCCCCATTGACGTTGACGATGGAGTCGTAATACGAAAGAAAATACTTAGTGACTTGACAAAATCCTAGGTTGGTTGGCGTTTAGCTGGCGTTTCATTTTCAGCCTGCGGTAGCTGGCGTACAAAGTTTCTAAGCTATCCATGTCTTGAGGATTAGATTTCATAGCAAAAACTTCATATTCAAACGACTTTGAAAGATTTTGGAAGAAGTAAAACTTTCCCCGATGAAATTACAAGTGATCCCTTCCAGATACGATCGACACGACATCAAGAAGCACTTAAAAGCAAACTTTAGCTATCAAAAACTTGCCTTTCTCCAAGTTAGTTCTAAAATACCGCGGGCAAATTTAGATAACAGTCTATCCAGTTCAATGACTTAGCCGTCGGCAGTGCAGAATCAATGTCTTAAGGGACCCTTTCACTGTTTTCGCAGCTTCAGTCAGGGGCGTCACGGCTGGAGGGGGGGATGGCAATGCTTTCGGCCAGTCGGTAAAAATTAACCGAGTCGATTTTTCGTCAAACAGTTAATTTTGTTCATGAGAACAGTTGTTTTTTCTGAAAATTGGTAGATTTTTCGTCAAAAGAGTCGGTTTTTTTCAAAAATGTCATTCTCGTTGTTGAAAACAGTCGTTTTTTCTGCAGTCTTTTTTTGTGTGTTGTTTAATGGAGCTTCCAGAATTTCTTCTCTATGCTCCCTATTCTCACTACTTGGCCAAGAAAAGAAAGCTATTCCAACAGTGGGCGTACAACCAGGGTAGCAAAACACTCTGGTCTTGGACATTTCTTTTTCACTCAGTTCTGCTGTCTTTTTTTGTTTGTTTGTTGTTTGTGTTTTGTTTGGAATTCCGTCACAATTTAGTCAACACCTCCAGAATTTCTTCTATGGGTCACTTTTGCAAACAACGTTGATGTTGTGTTACGAGTTTTGGCGTCGGTGCCATTCCCGCAAGACTACAGCATCAACATGACGGAACGAATGAGGGGTCTCATCAAAGGAGCCAATGGAATTAGACTTTATGAGGTATCTCTGCTTTGAGTTGACCCACTAGAATGCTTCTTACGTCAAAAAATTCAAAAAAAAATCAGGTATCGAACTCGGTAACCCGGAACCCTTATTTTTTAATTCTGGAGTTCACCTTTAATAGCTGTTGAAAAAGCTCTATGCGCCAGGTAGCTGAAACTTATAGTGCTGTAAAATCAACAGTGCAACACTGTGTCCGGAAAATCTGTTACATATTGTGTCACCTTTCACCCAAGTTCATTTGCTGGCCAGAAAAAGAACAACAACAAAAAAATGAAAGATAATCCTCATTTCCCTCTATTTTTTGAAGAAAACGCCAAATCGTCAAACGAAATCTACGGCAAACGGCGAGTCCTAGACCGATCGGCGATGGACACGAATTCAGGCGATAGATTAGAAAAAAACATAAATTAAGATATACAGCTACGGCAATCGGCTTCCGGCGAACGTCAAAAACGAACTATCACCGAACTAATCGGCGATCAAAAACGCCACTAATGTTGAGTAATGGGGAAATATTATGTTCATAAAGTGTCATGGTGATTGTCAGTCAGTTCTTCATTAATTTCGTGTGTATTTTTACTCCCTTGTATATCATTATAATGGATTTCAAGATATTCTCTTTTTCTCCTTTTTTCTTTTTTGTTACCGAATTAGCCCCATTGACGTTGACGATGGAGTCGTAATACGAAAGAAAATACTTAGTGACTTGACAAAATCCTAGGTTGGTTGGCGTTTAGCTGGCGTTTCATTTTCAGCCTGCGGTAGCTGGCGTACAAAGTTTCTAAGCTATCCATGTCTTGAGGATTAGATTTCATAGCAAAAACTTCATATTCAAACGACTTTGAAAGATTTTGGAAGAAGTAAAACTTTCCCCGATGAAATTACAAGTGATCCCTTCCAGATACGATCGACACGACATCAAGAAGCACTTAAAAGCAAACTTTAGCTATCAAAAACTTGCCTTTCTCCAAGTTAGTTCTAAAATACCGCGGGCAAATTTAGATAACAGTCTATCCAGTTCAATGACTTAGCCGTCGGCAGTGCAGAATCAATGTCTTAAGGGACCCTTTCACTGTTTTCGCAGCTTCAGTCAGGGGCGTCACGGCTGGAGGGGGGGATGGCAATGCTTTCGGCCAGTCGGTAAAAATTAACCGAGTCGATTTTTCGTCAAACAGTTAATTTTGTTCATGAGAACAGTTGTTTTTTCTGAAAATTGGTAGATTTTTCGTCAAAAGAGTCGGTTTTTTTCAAAAATGTCATTCTCGTTGTTGAAAACAGTCGTTTTTTCTGCAGAAAAAGGCGGTAAAAATTACCAGCCAGTCGGTAAATCCCTCGTACTTCCCCCCCCCCAAACATTTTGGCTATTAACGCCTCTGCCTGCAGTGGCAACTTATGTGGTCTACTGACCTCTGACATTTCCGTTTTCCCAAAATCCTTGCGAATTACTTTACTGAATTTTCCAATTTTCAGTCATAGCCGAAAGTTTCCTCGGTTGCCCGACAGTAACTATTGGATTAAGACGTGAGTGCTACCAAATCTGGTGTCGTCGGCTCTCGCGAGGGAAGGCAACGTGGTTCACAATGATTTCTAAGCTTTTAACCACGAGGCATTCAGTTTTCGAATATTTTGCGTCCAGGCGCCATGTCGGAGAGCGGGAAGGCTGGACAGAGTCGACAAGCACAAATAATGAGAGGGTTAATTCACGTGGAAAGTAACGGTATTTTAGAAAAGCAATATTTCTGTTCAGTTTTATCATGGTAAGATAATTTCTAGTAAGAGATCGACTTTAAGGATACCCTAGGGTATGCTCTGCACTTGAATCTCCTTCAGTGTTTATCAAAAAAAGACAATAATCAGCGGTTCAGCGCGTGTAAGGAGCGAAATAACCCAACAACATCAACGAAGACGAATTACTTGAGGGAGGAAAGAAAGAAAGGAAACATGAAGAAAGAGAGGCGCTTGACCGATCACGGATGTAGAGGCAACACAGCAACCAAAAATGAAACAAGCACACTGCTAACAGTGCCGTCTTTTACTTTTGGAGGACCCTAGCCCATCAGTAGATCTGGCGCTTTTTCATGAGTCAAAAATGTAAAAACGCCAGACAAAAACGTCAAAAATGCATTGACTGTGCAACGTAGCTGATCACACCTGGATCGTAATAAACAAGACTATATTATTAGTAACCTTAGCCTGATTTTCCCTCTTTGCTAGTTGCAGGAGGAGGATTTGGTCCACTTCGTACAAGAGTGACAAGCGCTTTCGCATTTGAGGGTAAAATCTGTTCGGGGTGGGTAAGTCTCGCTTCCCGGTATCCTGAAATTTACGAACCCGAACTTCATCGCAGAAGTATGAAAATATGTAGTTCAAGCATTTAGGCTTAGGACAGAAATTTTTAGCGTACACTGTAAAAAGTTTCTCCGAATAAGGATGCAGTATTTGCTACTGAGATTAATCTTATCTCTATTGGGATAAAACTAATCCGAATTAGGGATAATCTTATCTCAATAAGATTAGGCTGTAAGTCTGGCATCATTCAAGAGAATTGTTAAATCCCATTATTTGAAAAGGAAAGAAGTGTGATAAGAGGAAAGGGTATTTATTTAAAAAAACAAAAATAATTTATCCCCCCCCCAAAGGGGGGGAGGTAATGAGGGAATGATATAGCGGATTCATGGTGGTTAGAATTACGGCCACAATCTGGATTTTTTTGTCTGAAAAGTGGCCGTTAATGGTAAATTGTTTGCTTAATTTATGTGTTTTTGATGAAATTAAAAAAATGTCTGTGTCTATGTAATCCCAGTGGCAAATATTGCAAGATTTTTTTTACAGTGTAGTTTTCGGAACAGTTCTAGGGACAGATGTAATAGTTTATTGTGTGTTGGTAAATGTATTCAGTCTTGTATGGTATTTTGGCTTTACCAGCAAAATTTATTATTATTATATGACTTCCAATCACTCAGCTTGGCATGAAGAAGTATTTGATAAAAGTTGCATTTTCGCAGATACCATGGTATCTGATACCACGGTCTAAAGTCGTTTTTGCAGTTATCGTGGTATCTGATACCAGTGTCAAAAGGCATTTTTGCAGGTATCGTGGTATCTGGCCAGTTATCGTGGTATCAGAAATTTAGACATGACGGTTCGACCGTAGTAACTGCTCGTGGTGTCTGAAAAAGTCATCTCACTTTCATCAGTTTTTATCAAATTGGTGAGAAAGAAGTTTGGCACTGAGTGATTTGACTGAATATCTGTTTTTTCCTTGGGATGACTTCGAAAAGCGCAATTTTGGCAATTGTCGTTTTTGCAGAGCAACCGTTTATCAGAAATCACGATAACTGCAAAAACGACTAATTGCAGATTCATAGTTACCGTGGTAACAGATACCATGGTACCTGCAAAAACGCAACTAATCTTAATACTTAGACGTGGACGTAGACTCGTGTTCTTGAGTCCCTGTCCAGATCCAGTTACCGCGGTAACAGATACCATGGTACCTGCAAGAACGCAACTAATCGTAATCGTAATAACTTTATCCGGACAAAGACCGTAATCTACACTGTACAATACAAACTTAAACAAACATAAGATTGAACAGACAAACATTTAACCAGCTTCAGGTTCGTATAGCTGCAGCCAGATAGGCAGAGACAAACGGAGTACCTCACAAGAAAGAACGCGAACATTTGCATTTTCTGATGAAACGAGTCGCTCACGCAATGATACGTTGCAAGAGTGTTGAATCTGTGCGAAATTTTTCACTCTGAAATCGTCGAAGACTTTGGAGGCGCTGGCGAACCGTGGCAGCCCCTGAAGGAAACGGAAGCTAACATGTATGCCACGCGGAGATCATTTATACCTTGCTTGGTGTATTTACACATTAGGGAAAGCCCAAAAATAGAAGAACAAAAAGATCGAAACAAAAAAGTTTTTACATCTGGTGAGCAATGACTAAATTTACGTATAAGAAAACTAATACTTAGACGTGGACGTAGACTCGTCGTCTTGAGTCCCTGTCTTTTCACACCTGAAGTGGATCAACTTACTTTGGGTTCGGATACTTCTCTTCCAGGCACTTGTCATCACACCAGTAAGGACGGACACTAAGGCGACTGTTGCTGTCACAGGGGTGACGATGTATAAAATCCGTACCATAAGACCCAGTCCGATTGGTAGTTTGTGGGTGGGGAGTGCGGTGACAGGGGGTGGTCCCTAGAAAGAGATGAGGCTTAAAAATGTTCTTTCATGTTAAAAAGAAATGTCTCTCCACAGGAGGAAAGAAACTAACGGAGCTCGAAGGTTTCAGGTTCAGGTTATTCTATTTCGAAAATACTTCGTGGCAATATAGTTTGATCATTGGGGGCGGCAGGGATACGAGCTCGTTAGCTGGGCCCCATTTTAAACACTTTAAACAAGTTATATTACCACGAAGTATTTTCTAAATACACATTTTAAACATTAATTAGTGTCTTGACAGAGATGGCTACTTCCTAGTTCTATGATAGTAAGGCTGTGATAGCCTATGATATTAAGACTATGTGTCATATCTCTAAAGTTTCAACCTAAGAGAGGGATCTCTTTCCAAGAGATTTTCGGCAGCTTAGTCGGTAGGTAATCGTCTTAGAGACCAAAACTCGCCGTCCGGTCAAAATTAACTCATGCGCAGCCTTTTCCTGCGTTTGCTTGTTTATTCCAGGTTTTCATTTCTCAGTTTGCTTGGTACGATTGGTTTACTTCATCGTTTGGCAAACTACAAATTTAAAAGATCACCTATATATGACAAATTGTTCTTCTAAAACAATTTAGCTGACTTATCCGTTTTGCACCGTCAAATATAAAAGATCACCGGTTTTCAGGTGCTTAAAGACCCTTCTATATGAGTGATGTGATTTATTACAGGTTACATTTCTCGGTTTGCTTAGTACGATTGGTTTGCTTCATCGATTGGTTCACTACAAATTTAAAAGATCACCAAATATAGCTCTAAAAATATGTAGCTGACTTATCCGTTTTGCACCATCAAATATAAAAGATCACCGTTTTTCAGGTGCCTAAAGACCCTTCTTATGATTGACTCCATTACAATAAGCCACAAAGCCGTCGTATATTCGGTTGGCCATGGATCTGATATCCCTCATGATGATATTTACATCCATAATGATATCCCTCCATCCTCCGAACCAAGGTAATTTATCTCAACGAGTTGCCTAATTCTGTGTAATCTGTTGAGCTCCCGCATTCTTGTCACCATAGACTGATAAAGCAGGTACTTGGGAAAGAACCGTCCAATTAAAGTTACACGGTACGATGATCAAATGGCATTAAAATTAGCTATATGCAAACAGAGGGGAAGCTTAAATGATGACAACTTGTATAGTGGATTTGCCGAATCCTGGAAAATACATTACGAGTGTTCCAGGAATTGTTGAATCGCCGCTTTCATCCACTTCATTTACTTATGCACTTCAGGGTTAATTAGATGAATTTTAGCACTAAATATAATTTTGTTTTCTCCGATAATGACGGGGGTAAAAGCGGGCAAACTGTTTTTTATTGGCTTGTGCAGTTATTCTACGGTGGAAATACATGATTCGAGCTTCTTTCTGATTTGCCTGTAAGCTCCCAGATAAGTGAATTCTAACACTGTGAATAAAGGGAAAGGAACAGTATCTCTGAATTGATGGTATATGAATCGACGGGTACAGGGTAGTCGGTTGGGATCGACTAAAAGCAGGTAAGGAAAGGCAAGAGAAAAGCAGGAAAGAATACTAAAAGTAGGAAGGGCAAACTAAAACGAGGAAAGAATTACCAGGAATCAACGACTCGAAGAACTGGCAAGCCTTTCCTCTGTTTAGTATCCCCTGAGGGGTCGGCAACTTCCATTTGTTAAAGTTCCCTTTTTCCTCTTTTAGTATTCGAAAAAAAACTGGCAAGCCTTTCCTCTGTTTAGTATCCCGTGAGGGGTCCGCAACTTCCATTTTGTTCACCTTTTCCTCCTTTTAGTATTTGAAAAAACTGGCAAGCCTTTCCTCTGTTTACTATCCCGTGAAGGGTCGGCAACTTCCATTTGTTAAAGTTCACCTTTTCCTCCTTTTAGTATTCGAAAAAACTGGCAAGCCTTTCCTCTGTTTAGTATCACGTGAGGGGTCGGCAACTTCCATTTGTTAAAGTTCACCTTTCCTCCTTTTAGTATTCGAAAAAACTGGCAAGCCTTTCCTAGTATCCCCTGAGGGACTAAAAGGAGAAAAGGTGAACTTTTACAAGCGTAAGTTGCCCACTCCTCACGAGATAGTAAACAGAGGAAAAGCACAGCACAGCTTGCCAGTTTTTTCTAATACCAAAAGGCGAACTTTTACAAATGTTAGGTGCTCACCTCTCACGGGATACTAAACAGAGGAAATGCTTGCCAGTTTTTTATAATTCCTAATTTCTTTCCTCGTTTTGGTACTCTCCGTGACAAGCTACTAAAATCAGGAAAGAAATGGTGGACTTGAATATCTTAGTTGCCAACCCCTCGCTGGACTCATGATCGCCTACCGACAAGGGACTAAAAGGAGGAAAAGGTGAACTTTTACAAATGTAAGTTGCCGACCCCTCACGAGAAACTAAACTGAAGAAAAGCACGGCACAGCATGCCAGTTTTTTCGAATACTAAAAGGAGGAAATGGTGAACTGTTATAAATGGAAGTTTCCGACCACTCACGGGATACTAAAAAGATGAAAGGCTTGCCATTTTTCAAATTCTCCATCCTGGTAATTCTTTCCTCCTTTTGGTTTGCCATTCCTGGTTTTAGTATTCTTTCCTGCTTTTCTCTTGCCTTTCCTTTCCTGCTTTTAGTCGATCCCTAGTCGCTCGATGAAAAATTTGTAGCCTGCGTAGTAGTATGGTAGTAGTACGAAAACGTTGCATGTAATACTATGTAATAGCAAAGAATACTATCAACTAATGTGCCTCAGACTGGTCCAATCTTATGTAGTAGTATCCAGTAGCATCCTGTCTAGACATAGTAGCATCCGGTCTTGCTAATAGTAGCATATAGTAGTATGCAGTAACACGGTAGCCTTGAAGTAGAAGCATGTAGTAGCATCGATAGTACTGCATGCTACTTTTTCGCACTACTTCATAGTACTATTTTGAGGTAAATTTTTCATCGGGCGGTTACATATTGGCAAGTATACGAATCGTCAGTCCAGAAGTGGATGACACTGCAAATCATGGTATAGGGATGTAACAATTGGTTGGTTAATACACGGGTATACTATGGCATGCATTTTAGGTCAAAATTGTTAAAAATTTTGCCGAGAATACTCGAAATGTCGCCGAGAATCCATGAAATGTAGCCGAGAATGCTGTTTTTGTCGCCGAGATTTTTTTTGTGTATCCGAGACTGCAATGTTTGTTGCCGAGAATGACAACTTTCTAGCCGAGATTTTCACTGAAAAACGTGTCGCCGAGAAATACGGATATGCGTTCGAAACCAAAAATCTAGTTCCCGAGATGGAACAAAGTGTCACCGAGATTGCTAGAAATGTCACCGAGATTGCTAGAAATGTCGCCGAGATTTCGCGTAATGTCGCCGAGAATGCATGAAATGTCGCCGAGATTTCTTTGAAAATAACATACAAGTGAAAAAAGTGTCGCCCAGAATTGGAAAAAAAAATACAGCTTAGAACGAAAAATCTGATTTTTGAGATGGGAACAAATGTAGCTGACTTGGTGGTTGGTGAGGTCCTCCTTATTGTTCTATTTGTAAGTCCGGAACAAGTGTGATTCTTCGTTGCAGTACACGCTCACTACCATTGTAAGTGCTATATTTGCTATCGCACTCTTGTTGGCATTAGTCTACTCAATAAATAATGTGAATGTGAACAACAGTTGCTCAAAAGTAAGATCCACAGGAAGTTTCAAAGGAAAGGATATGGCTCAGAGGCAGGGGCGTTGCGAAAGGGGGGGGGGTGCAACATTCGGTAACTTATTCGGTATAATTGCCAGGATTCGGTAGTTACCACGAACATGAAGAGGTCGAGTGAAGAACTGGTCGCAGACAAAAGGACTGATCTATGATTTCATCGATATTCCTTACTTTTATTCGTATCCTAAAAACAAGCTCTTATCAGAAATGTCTCGAAAATTCTGCCTGCGGCACTTTTCATAATATTCACTATGTTCCGGAAAGGTGCGTCATTTAGCTAGGTTTTAAACCAGTTTTAGGGATCGCGATTTTTCGAAACCCTGAAAGCTAGAACCTGCATGGAAATAGCTGAATTTGGCAGGAAAAAACGAACTTAAAAAATCTCGCCTGCGGCGCTCACTTTATGAGATCATGGCTAGTAATGACTAGTCATACAGTAGCTGCTGCTGCCGGGATGTCGCTCCATCCGGTTTCTGGAAATTCTTAGGATCCTGGTGTTTTGGCTCTGCACCCAACTACAAAAATTCACTTGCGACGCCCCTGCTCACAGGTTCTAAGGAAGCTAGAATAAGTATAGTTGTTGAAAGAAATATACAACTGAAACGCATTTATTTTACGGATATATCATAAAAAAATGTGTTACCACCTTAAAATTTTTGAAATAATGACTTTAGCACAAAAACCTGGTTCAGGGGAGCTTGACTTAGACATGGACGACTGGTTTTCTCTTTCATTTAAGTCATCCACCAATAGCCTTGTATACTGGTTAGGGCTAAGGTTCAAGCATAGCAAGTATGATAGTTTGGTTCTTGCAATAGCCTTGTCACATGGTTATGGTTAAGGTTCAAGTCTCCAAACATCGTTTGTATGGTAGTTTTGGTTCATCTTAAAAGGAAATGTCAGGTAAGCAGCACTTCCTAGCATCTCCATGACTGGAAGTGCAAGCCCATCTCAGAACCATGATTGTTCATGTTTCACATTCAAATCCAAGATCAGAGCTTCTGAGAACTTAACACGCCAGCAGGGCCAGGAATTGGCTCAAGCTCACTACTTCCGAACTGTAGTTTCAATGACTTATTAGGACTGTGACTGTTCAACTCAACTTCAGAGACAAGAAGTGGTTTATCTGATAGGTGGAAATAAACAGGAAATTTCAGTCCGGTGATGCAGCTTTTCCACCTCGAAATTACGGCTTCCTCACTACTACAGATCCCCAGAAGCTGAGGAATATATCCTTTTCATATACGCTCCATGTACTGATTGTCAATTAATATACTTTTTCCAAATTTTGGCTATCACCCCCTGACTTCATATAAGTGCTCAATACTGTCCAAAACTGGAGCTTGAGTACTAGTCAGCTGCTCCTTTTGGCTTTGGGCACGAATGATCACTGCATGGGCTTTGCCTATTCCTTCTTGCGGACCTTTAATAGCCGATTTCCCACACTGACTTCCATTATCGACAACTGCATCTAACACTTCGGAATCCATCTTCGAATTTCCGATCATAATGGCCGAGGCAGTTATGTTTCTTGATCAATGACTGTGCCCTGGAAAGAAGATCAAGTTGGGCACACATAGCACTCATCAGAAGAAACGATGTTATTCTCAAGTGTTAGGTTAATTGTGAATGAATTTGTGGTAAAACAATTAAAGATTCTTCCTTAAATATCTGATTTTGTGAATTTCTTCTCTGAAAAACAGATATTTAAGGAAGAATCTTTAATTCTTTTTCCACAAATTCATTTGCCAGCTTGACAGGCTTGAGCCTGAAAAAGACCCTTGAAAAGAAGGGCCGAAGTATCGCTCTTATGAAACTGTAGCTGACTTATCGGTTTGCACTGTACAAGATGATTCGCAGTCAGCTTGGGCTGGAGGACTATCTCCAACCTTCTTTATACTCTTGACGACTATCTCTCCATGCTGATTCAGAATCTCCGGATACCTGCAGAAGAAATGAAGAATTCTGCCAAAGCTGCGCTGACTCAGGATTTCAGTTGTTGAGTTTGAGTCGAAGCTATTTCAGTCAATTCCGACTCAAACTATACTAAAACATGAGCTACTTGAACCACTGAAAGAACTTTAGAGAGGCTGCAATGGCCTTGAACTTCTGACTTTCCTTTGGTATATGATGTCCTCCTTCGGGAAACGTAAATACCTCACCAATCCAGTTGCCTGATCCCCCCCCCCCCAAATGATGCCTCTGATCCTAGGATTCTGAATCTCTGATTCAAGCAACTCTGGGCCTCAGTCTAACAATCCCCTGAGCCTAATCTCTCAGCCTCATAAACTTTGTAGCAGGCACACTGAAAAACAACAACATAAGTTCGGACAGTAGGCGGTCAAGAGGATATAGGTTACCTACCCTGCATTGTAAATGACATCTCGTTTTATCCATGAAATTCAATTCAAGCCTTTGGAAGACTCTGAGACCCCTCAGTGTGCACACCTTTCGTGGATTTTGAATCCTGGCAATACCTGAAACCTTGGAGGTACTGAAATCCCTAACGACGTAAGAAAAAAGGCTTGCAAAATTCAAGAGAAATCTCAAAAGAGTCAGAAAAAAAGTAATGACATTTTCTTTCTTTATCTCTTCTTATTCTTGACACTAAAAGCGTAATCTTCAATGTAAAAGATTATTTTTCTTTTCATTTTCGGTGGTCTAATTATATTGTCAATAGGATGAATGTCCAAAGTCCCAGCAGACGATTCCAATATAAATTTCCCTTGTCTTTTGAAAAAACTTTAAAGTTCATATTTAAATTGGGTAGTGGGACTGGTGGGGTCCGGGTCTGCCCAGGGGTCTACCCGAAAATCCTCCTCCCGCCTGGCAACAAAAATCCGTCCGCCCTCCCTGAATGCAAATATATAGGAAACTAAATATATTCTGACAGCGAGTTAATGTAAACTCTATACAGACAGTCGCCCCAGCGACCCCCCCCCCCCCCCGGCGGTACGAAAAAACCTCGGGTACCGAACCACCCCGACCAAACCCTCCCCCAATTTATTTCTATGAAAAGTATTTCTAGATAGGGAAGGCCACCATCACCTGTTTACATTAACTCGTGTGTCTGTATAGAGTTTACATTAACTCGCTGTCAGAATATATTTAGTTTCCTATATATTTGCATTCAGGGAGGGCGGATGGATTTTTGTTGCCAGGGGGGAGAAGGATTTTCGGGTAGACCCAGTGGGCCCGGACCCCACCAGTCCCACTACCCAATTTAAATATGAACTTATAAATTTTTTTTTCAAAAGACAAGCGAAATTTATATTGGAATCGTCTGCTGGGACTGTTCATCTTATTGACAATATAATTAGACCACCGAAAATGAAAAGAAAAATAATCTTTTACATTGAAGATGATGCTTTTAGTGTCAATATTAAGAAGAGATAAGGAAAGAAAATGTCATTAATTTTTTACTGGCTTCTTTTGAGATTTCTCTTGAACTTTGCTAGCCTTTGTTCTTACATCGTTAGGGATTTCAGTACCTCCAGGTTTCAGGTATTGCCAGGATTCAAAATCCACGAAAGGTGTGCACACTGAGGGGTCACAGAGTCTTCCAAAGGCTTGGATTGAAATTCATGGATAAAACGAGATATCATTTACAATGCAGGATAGGTAACCTATGTTCTCTTCAACCACTGTCTGACCTATGTTGTTGTTTTTCAGTGTGCCTGCTATGATGTCATTTACAATGCAGGATAGGTAACCTATGGTCTCTCCAACAACTGTCCGAACCTATGTTGTTGTTTTTCAGTGTGCCTGCTACAGCAAAGTTTATTAGGCTGAGAGATTAGGCTCAGGGGATTGTTAGACTCAGGCCCAGAGTTGCTTGAATCAGATATTCAGAGGCATCATTGGGGGGGGGGGATCAGCTCACTGGCTTTCGTGGGGTTCTGGAGCACCACAGGCAAAACAGAATAACATTCAGAAAATTTAGCCTGAATTTGCAGCGGGCGAAAATTTTCAAGCTGTTAATTTCATCAGTTATAACAAACTACTGTGGGGGCTTCACTCTTAGCAATTTCCTATTATTATGTATGACCTATAAGCCTTTGCCTTAAACTTGTAAGAATTGTTGTTACTTTTTTTTGCAATTCACACAGTTTTGCGCATTTGTTTGGCCCTGTTGTTTCTTGTCTATTGTTTCTAACCAGTATAATCCTCCAGGTTAGCAAAATATCTGCCAGTCTTATATTTGAGATACTTTTTGGGATCCCAAAACGTAAGTGGAGGGATACCTATGACATGGCAAAAGTTGTCCGTCTGTCTGTCCGTCCGTCTGTCCATCTGTAAGCACGATAAATCTCGAAGGGAATAAGATATTTTGATGAAACTTGGTGTGAGGATTTGTTGGGTCGTCGGACCAGTCAAGTTCGTAGATGGGCTTTGTAGCCCTACATTTAGGGGTGGGGGAGGGGGTTCAAATTAAGGGGCAAACTAAATATTTTGAAACAGATAATTTGATAGTCGATTATGGGGTAAGAAGACATGCTGAACATGATGGTGAAAATCATTTTGTCATCGGACAAGTAGTTCGCCCGGAATCCAAAACCGGAAAGTTTGTTAAACGTAAAAATGTTATTTGAAGCTGATTAAATGTTGGATTTAGGGGTTGGAAGACATGCTGAGGAGGATGGTGAAAACCATTTTCTCGACGGACTAGTAGTTCGCCCAGAATCCGGCCCAAACCGGAAAGTTTGTTAAAATAAAAAGTTTTATTTTGAGTTGATTAGATGTTCGATTTAGGGCAAGAAGACATGCTGAACACTTACGTGAAAAAATTTTCTACCTTGACATGTAGTTCCCCCGAATCCGGCCAAAACCGGAAAATTGTTAGAAGCTAAGGTTTTATTTCTAGTGATTAGATAACCGATTTAAGGGTAAGAAGAGATGCTGAATTCGTGGAATCCAGCTGGAGTCGGAAAATTTGTTATAAGTTAAATTTTTATTTGAAGTTGATTAGGTGTTCATTATTGGGGAAAGAAGATACCCTGAGTTCGTTTTTGAGCTTTCTTTTTTTCCCCGGACAAGTAGTTCTGGAGTTCGGCCGAAACCAGGAAATTGGCAGAAGTGGCAGGAAGTTTTTGTCAAAACAGATATGACTTATAGGGGTAAACACGCATGCTGAATCCATATCTGAACTTGGTTTTCCCAGATGAGTAGCTATTTGGCCTTAATCTGTTTCTGAATTTTAATTGTAAAAATGTTCAAGGAGGCTGGCTAAGACAAGACGCAGTTGTCTGGATCAGATATTGAATTTTTGGGATCCCATCGAAACCTTTGGTCTTGTTCAACATGCCGAAACCCTTGGAAGGGAACCTGCGTCCCAGTCCTGTACAGTGACTTTTGTCCCTCTAGATTTCCATGAAACGAGACCTCTGCCTAGAGTCATAAGATCATTCAGACAAAATAATCTAGAAAAACACTAAGAAGTAGGCGGTAATGGATTCAGGAAGTACGAGTGTCTAAATGGGTGCAGTGCTGTATTATTCATGGGCCTTCCTTCAGTGTCAACTTGATTTGTTAGATTAGTGAGGTATTTACGTTTCTTTCCCTAATGAGGACATCATATACCAAAGAAAGTCAGAAGTTCAAGGCTTGCAGCCTCTCTAAAGTTCTTTCAGTGGTTCAAGTAGCTCATGTTTTAGTATAGTTTGAGTCAGAATTGACTGACATACCTTTGACTGTCAATGGCTCTTTTTCTGAGAACTGTATGTAAGTATCTGCAGACATTGGCTCTCTGGCACCACGCTATGGAGCCGTCTTTGCTTTTCTTCCATGACAGATCTAGATTTTCTTTTAAGCAAAGAGTTTGCTTAAAAACTCCTTGCCTGAGACTGAATTAGCAAACAGTTCACTTTCCAAAGCAGGAGAACTTTTAGTTGTGGGATAATACTCTATATGACTAAGTTCAGAACACGCCACTGATTCTCAGGAAGAAAGAGTACCGTAAACGTGTCCGTAACGACTCCAACTCAACGACTCAAATCCTGAGTCAGCGCAGCTTTGGCACCATTTCTTCCCTAGGTACCCAGAGATTCTGAATCGGCATAGAGAGATAGTCATCAAGAGTATAAAGAAGGTTGGAGGTAGTCCTCCAGTCCATGCTGACTGCGAATCATCTTGTACGGTGCAAACCGATAAGTCAGCTACATTTTCGTAAGAGCGATACTTCAGCCCTTCTTGGCAAGGGTCCTTTTCAGGCTCAAGCCTCTCAAGTTGGCAAATGAGTTTGTGGAAAAAGAATTAAAGATTCTTCCTTAAATATCTGATTTTCAGAGAAGAAACTCACAAAATCAGATATTTAAGGAAGAATCTTTAATTGTTATACCACAAATTCATTCACAATTAACCTAACACTTGAGAATACCATTGTTTCTTCTGATGAGTGCTATGTGTGCCCAACTTGATCTCCTTTCCAGGGCACAGTCGTTGATCAAGAAACATAACTGCCTCGGCCATTATGATCGGAAATTCGAAGATGAATTCCGAAGTGTTAGATGCAGTTGTCGATAATGGAAGTCAGTGTGGGAGATCGGCTATTAAAGGTCCGCAAGAAGGTATAGGCAAAGCCCATGCAGTGATCATTCGTGCCCAAAGCCAACAGGAGCAGCTGACTAGTACTCAAGCTCCAGTTTTGAACAGTATTGAGCACTTCCTGAAATATGAAGTCAAGGGGTGATAGCCAAAATTTGGAAAAGTATATTAATTGACAATCAGTGCATGGAGCGTGTATGCAAAGGATATATTCCTCAGCTTCTGGGGATCTGTAGTAGTGAGGAAGCCGGAATTTCGAGGTGGAAAAGCTGCATCACCGGACTGAAATTTCCTGTTTATTTCCACCTATCAGATAAACCACTTCTTGTCTCTGAAGTTGAGTTGAACAGTCACAGTCCTAATAAGTCATTGAAACTACAGTTCGGAAGTAGTGAGCTTGAGCCAATTCCTGGCCCTGCTGACGTGTTAAGTTCTCAGAAGCTCTGGTCTTGGATCTGAATGTGAAACCATGAACAATCATGGTTCTGAGATGGGCTTGCACTTCCAGTCATGGAGATGCTATGAACTGCTGCTTACCTGACATTTCCTTTTAAGATGAACCAAAACTACCATACAAACGATGTTTGGAGACTTGAACCTTAACCATAACCATGTGACAAGGCTATTGCAAGAACCAAACTATCATACTTGCTATGCTTGAACCTTAGCCCTAACCAGTATACAAGGCTATTGGTGGATGACTTAAATGAAAGAGAAAATCAGTCGTCCATGTCAAAGTCAAGCTCCCCAGAACCAGGTTTTTGTGCTAAAGTCATTATTTCAAAAAATTTAAGGTGGCTTGATGCTGTCTAAGTCAAGCTCCCCTGAACCAGGTTTTTGTGCTAAAGTCATTATTTCAAAAATTTTAAGGTGGTAACACATTTTTTTATGATATATCCGTAAAATAAATGCGTTTCAGTTGTATATTTCTTTCAACAACTATACTTATTCTAGCTTCCTTAGAACCTGTGAGCAGGGGCGTCGCAAGTGAATTTTTGTAGTTGGGTGCAGAGCCAAAACACCAGGATCCTAAGAATTTCCAGAAACCGGATGGAGCGACATAAAGGTGTGCACACTGAGGGGTCTCAGAGTCTTCCAAAGGCTTGAATTGAATTTCATGGATAAAACGAGATGTCATTTACAATGCAGGGTAGGTAACCTATATCCTCTTGACCGCCTACTGTCCGAACTTATGTTGTTGTTTTTCAGTGTGCCTGCTACAAAGTTTATGAGGCTGAGAGATTAGGCTCAGGGGATTGTTAGACTGAGGCCCAGAGTTGCTTGAATCAGAGATTCAGAATCCTAGGATCAGAGGCATCATTTGGGGGGGGGGGGATCAGGCAACTGGATTGGTGAGGTATTTACGTTTCCCGAAGGAGGACATCATATACCAAAGGAAAGTCAGAAGTTCAAGGCCATTGCAGCCTCTCTAAAGTTCTTTCAGTGGTTCAAGTAGCTCATGTTTTAGTATAGTTTGAGTCGGAATTGACTGAAATAGCTTCGACTCAAACTCAACAACTGAAATCCTGAGTCAGCGCAGCTTTGGCAGAATTCTTCATTTCTTCTGCAGGTATCCGGAGATTCTGAATCAGCATGGAGAGATAGTCGTCAAGAGTATAAAGAAGGTTGGAGATAGTCCTCCAGCCCAAGCTGACTGCGAATCATCTTGTACAGTGCAAACCGATAAGTCAGCTACAGTTTCATAAGAGCGATACTTCGGCCCTTCTTTTCAAGGGTCTTTTTCAGGCTCAAGCCTGTCAAGCTGGCAAATGAATTTGTGGAAAAAGAATTAAAGATTCTTCCTTAAATATCTGTTTTTCAGAGAAGAAATTCACAAAATCAGATATTTAAGGAAGAATCTTTAATTGTTTTACCACAAATTCATTCACAATTAACCTAACACTTGAGAATAACATCGTTTCTTCTGATGAGTGCTATGTGTGCCCAACTTGATCTTCTTTCCAGGGCACAGTCATTGATCAAGAAACATAACTGCCTCGGCCATTATGATCGGAAATTCGAAGATGGATTCCGAAGTGTTAGATGCAGTTGTCGATAATGGAAGTCAGTGTGGGAAATCGGCTATTAAAGGTCCGCAAGAAGGAATAGGCAAAGCCCATGCAGTGATCATTCGTGCCCAAAGCCAAAAGGAGCAGCTGACTAGTACTCAAGCTCCAGTTTTGGACAGTATTGAGCACTTATATGAAGTCAGGGGGTGATAGCCAAAATTTGGAAAAAGTATATTAATTGACAATCAGTACATGGAGCGTATATGAAAAGGATATATTCCTCAGCTTCTGGGGATCTGTAGTAGTGAGGAAGCCGTAATTTCGAGGTGGAAAAGCTGCATCACCGGACTGAAATTTCCTGTTTATTTCCACCTATCAGATAAACCACTTCTTGTCTCTGAAGTTGAGTTGAACAGTCACAGTCCTAATAAGTCATTGAAACTACAGTTCGGAAGTAGTGAGCTTGAGCCAATTCCTGGCCCTGCTGACGTGTTAAGTTCTCAGAAGCTCTGGTCTTGGATCTGAATGTGAAACCATGAACAATCATGGTTCTGAGATGGGCTTGCACTTCCAGTCATGGAGATGCTATGAACTGCTGCTTACCTGACATTTCCTTTTAAGATGAACCAAAACTACCATACAAACGATGTTTGGAGACTTGAACCTTAACCATAACCATGTGACAAGGCTATTGCAAGAACCAAACTATCATACTTGCTATGCTTGAACCTTAGCCCTAACCAGTATACAAGGCTATTGGTGGATGACTTAAATGAAAGAGAAAATCAGTCGTCCATGTCAAAGTCAAGCTCCCCAGAACCAGGTTTTTGTGCTAAAGTCATTATTTCAAAAAATTTAAGGTGGTAACACATTTTTTGATGATATTTCCGTAAAATAAATGCGTTTCAGTTATATATCTCTTTCAACGACTATACTTATTCTAGCTTTCTTAGCACCTGCGAGCAGGGGCGTCGCAAGTGAATTTTTGTAGTTGGGTGCAGAGCCAAAACACCAGGATCCTAAGCATTTCCAGAAACCGGATGGAGCGACATCCCGGCAGCAGCAGCTACTGTATGACTAGTCATTACTAGCCATGATCACATAAAGTGGGCGCCGCAGGCGAGATTTTTTAAGTTCGTTTTTTCCTGCCAAATTCAGCTATTTCCATGCAGGTTCTAGCTTTTAGGGTTTTGACAAATCGCGATCCCTGAAACTGGTTTAAAACCTAGCTAAATGACGCACCTTTCCGGAAAATAGTGAATATTATGAAAAGCGCCGCAGGCAGAATTTTCGAGACATTTCTGATAAGAGCTTGTTTTTAGGATACAAATAAAAGTAAGGAATATCGATGAAATCATAGATCAGTCCTTTAGTCTGCGACCAGTTCTTCACTCGACCTCTTCATGTTCGTGGTAACTACCGAATCCTGGCAATTATACCGAATAAGTTACCGAATGTTGCACCCCCCCCCCTTTCGCAACGCCCCTGCCTCTGAGCCATATCCTTTCCTTTGAAACTTCCTGTGGATCTTACTTTTGAGCAACTGTTGTTCAAATTCACATTATTTATTGAGTAGACTAATGCCAACAAGAGTGCGATAGCAAATATAGCACTTACAATGGTAGTGAGCGTGTACTGCAACGAAGAATCACACTTGTTCCGGACTTACAAATAGAACAATAAGGAGGACCTCACCAACCACCAAGTCGGCTACATTTGTTCCCATCTCAAAAATCAGATTTTTCGTTCTAAGCTGTATTTTTTTTTTCCAATTCTCGGCGACACTTTTTTCACTTGTATTTTATTTTCAAAGAAATCTCGGCGACATTTCATGCATTCTCGGCGACATTACGCGAAATCTCGGCGACATTTCTAGCAATCTCGGTGACATTTCTAGCAATCTCGGCGACACTTTGTTCCATCTCGGGAACTAGATTTTTGGTTTCGAACGCATATCCGTATTTCTCGGCGACACGTTTTTCAGTGAAAATCTCGGCTACAAAGTTGTCATTCTCGGCAACAAACATTGCAGTCTCGGATACACAAAAAAAATCTCGGCGACAAAAACAGCATTCTCGGTTACATTTCATGGATTCTTGGCGACATTTCGAGTATTCTCGGCAATATTTTTTACAATTTTGACCCAAAATGCAAGCCATAGTATACTGATCACTAACAGCAAGAAATCAATGCGTATTCTTATTCAGTTTGTAGGCGAACTGTTGCTTGGGCTGGTGTGCGAGTGTCTTGACTGTATTTCCGTTAGTTTACAAGTGTCCTGGTTCATAGCGTGCAAATGAGCAGAGAAATGAAGTTTGAGCTATCGGAATTTGTGTGTATACAGTCAGTTATCATCTGGGCATATGAGACATTAAGCATTTTTACTAGATTTTCAATTTTTCCTTACGAAGACAACTACTAAGAGACTGTACCAACACGCCAGAGTTAATGGTCTTGATGAACATAAGCCGCAACCTGCATACTTTCGATACGCTAAATTCTTACTCCAGCTCTCGCCTTTGAAATTCGTATGACAAAGAGGGAATTTTTCATCCATTTCCAAAGCAGTGAAGCATCTGGTGAGGGTAAAGGTTATGGATGGTGGACAGTTTGCCCGCTGTTTGGTAGGAAATACCAAGATTTACTTCACATTTTGTGTTGAATATGAAGAGTCAAGAGGACTGAGAAAATAAAGAAATAGTGCTGATGAAAGGAATGACGAATGGTCGGAGGAAGTTTTAAACAATAAGAATATTCTATACATAAAGAATTCTAGTTGCATATAATCCGTGTTGGTATGTCTCATCTCGATAACTTTTTGTTTTATTCTTACATGGCAAGGAAGATTTAAAACAAAAATTCAGACTATTATTCTGTTTTTGTCCTGTTTGCAATCTTGATGGGGATGATCTGGATCATTTTCTTTTCAGGTGCCAGGAGCTTTCGCACTTAAAGTTTAACTGAACAGGCAACTTATTTTTACATCTTAGATTCAAATACATTGAATTATTACAACACCTATTGGGGATTTTCATTCTGTCCACAGTAGTCTTCAGTAGGGACGTTGGGAATGTGGACGTTTTCCCATGGTGAATCCGTCCACAATTCGCCCGCGAAAATCACTGCACTATCACTATCACTAGCTAGCACTAGTTTTTGGCACTGCAGACTGCAGACACTTCTTTGGTTATTTGATACACAATTTATTTACTCGTTTGCTGCTGGTATTGTTGCCAAATGTTCCAGGCACCATAGAGATATCACAAAAACGGGAAGAGCGGCAAGCACAATGGGATAATCGATTATTTGGAAATATCAGAAAAACAAACCAACGCTTTTTCATCTAGTTTTCAAGATTATATAAGCGAACAAGTGATGGGTAACTAGACTGTCGTATCCTAGCCCTTTTCGGTTAAACTTTAAGGGGTTCATTATTCTCTGGGAATGGTGGGCAGCGTCTTGGTATCTTATGCTCTACGTCACCAAGAGTGATTGTTTCTTTTGGTAATTTTGGCCAAAAAGCACTTACGTTGAGAAGTGCTGTTTCTTAGTTTGTTATTTTGTTTAGTTTCCTACGAGTTGTTTGTTTATCCTGTATATGGTAGTTGGGTTTTTCAATACAGATATATATATATATATCTATACCGATCAACGGGACGAGTTGACCGAGTCCGTACGGTGAATTTGCTTTCAGTAGTAACGAAAGACGCCTTCTGGATTTAAGTCATAAATGGCGGACAATACTTGTATACATTTTTGTATTATTTTAGCTGATCTTCGTTTCTCCTTTCTTTCTCATTTAAGGTATTTGTCTCTTCTTCATTCCCTATTGTGGGTTTACAATACAGTTTTACATTTGTCTTCCAGTGATCGAATTTCCCATCGGTGTTTGGAGACAAGTTGTAGGGGTAAAATCTTCTAATCCGTCACTTCTAATCCGCCAAACAATATTTACGTCCTATTATGATGATGATGAGATTTTTTACACACAATACAAGTGAAATAGTGCAGTATGTTGAGGAATGTTTACGTTGAGCTTTTAATAGCGGGGCGAAGTTACAAATAAAAGAATAATCGGGCCTGAAACGCCTCTCCTTCTCAATCGATCTATCATTCTTTGTTCACAAACAATTCATATGGTTTAAAAGGAAATTCGAATATACTTCTCTCTTGTTAAGCACATTATATTAAATAAGCTTCTACTTAGAGAATAAATATTTCTTTCCGAAACTTTGCGTGGAAAAAACTTCTCTCGTACCGCGCACGGGTTGTACCCACGGGTTGGATCTTGGGAACTAGTTGCGCTGCCAGCTTCTGTGATATTCACTTCTTCAGTCGAGAATGTGGGGAGGGGGAGTATGTGACGAGGTTGAAGATCTTCCAGTCGCTGGTCACTAAACTTAGAAAGTTGGTGTCTATATAAGCATTGCCAAGGACGTGAGGAAGAAGGGAAATGTAAGAGATCTAGCTGAATTAATAATGTTAGTAAAGTTCTGCGCTGGACCCTCTCAAGGTCTAGATAGCAAGCTTAAGAATGCGGTAATGTTTTGTATGCATCCAGGTGCAAGACCAGACATTTCGATGCAAGAACAAATATTCTGATATAACTTCTGTCTTTACTCCCATGCAGCAACTATGATAAGATAAGATAAGATTTATTCCACTAAAAGCACAGAGGCCATGGGAAAAAAATAAACACAAGCAAAAATAAAAAACACAAACCAAATAAATGCTAACTATTTTACATATTCCTTTACAGGAATCTTTCTCTGTGGTTCGTCGAGACCGAAAGGAATCTTCCCAACTTTTCAATATCACCAAATATTTTACTTCCCATTACTTTTACCAAACAATCCTTCCCCCAATTACTAACACCAAAAATTTCCCCACGAAGATCTGAAAGCTCAGGACATACGCACATTACGTGAAAAATCTTTTCGTCCAAATGTCCACACATTGGGCAAAAGTAAGGACCAGACAACACTCTTGCCTTACCCAAATATCTTCTACAATACCCCGACAAAACTGAGCGGACCTAGAGGTATTTACTCTAGCTTTGAGCTGATGTTGAAACCCGTTTACTCATTTTCCATCTTCGCCGTTGCTTATAGCAGAAAAATGAGTTAAGGAGGTGGCAGGAGTCGCACTCCGCGCGCTGGCCCGCTCTGGACAGCGTCCATAGAACCAATCAGCGTTGACTTCTACTTTTCCTCACCGGCGGTTTCACAGCGATTTCACTATTTGTAGAGGTAGCGAAACGTGATGTGGCGCGAAGGTTCTAACCTCCGCTAGTTCGTAGCGGAGAGGGTATGAGGAAATATTCGACTCCGCAAAGTCATATTACAGAGATCGGGAGACCGAGGTTCTGTCAGATATTTGTTCTTGATCGTATCCAGTGTTGGGTGACAATTGAATCTTTCGACCTATCGATATTTTAACTTTCGATAATCGATTTCGACATTTCAGTACCGTTTTTCATTCTCATATGCCTCTAGTTTTGCGATAATTCAGGAAGAAAATTATCATCAAATAGCAGATAAACTTTACCTTTTCCTTAAAAATTCCAAAAATATCAAAACTGATTTGCGAAAAACATATTTCGAAATATAAAAGTAGGTTTTAGTCTGATTATTGAGAATAATTAGGAAACATACAAATATCATTTTTGGGATCCCAAAACGTAAGTGGATGGATACCTATGACTTCGCAAAAGTTGTCCGTCTGCCCGTCCGTCCGTCCGTCCGTCTGTCACCGCGATAACTCTCGAAAGAAATGAGATATTTTTACGCAAACTTGATGTGAGGTTTCTTCGAGTCAAGGGAAAGGTTGAGTTCTTAGATGGGCCCGATAGCTGCAAAGTTAGGGGAGGGGGAGGTGTTTCAATCTAAGGGGCGAAACAATATTATTTAAAAGCTAATGAGATAGTCGATTAAGGGGTAAGACTATGAAAACATATGAAAAATTTTTCTCGCCGGATAAGTAGTTCACCCGGAATCCGGTCAAAACCGGAAAGTTTGTTAAAAGTAAAAGCTTTATATGAATTTCAGTAGGTGTTGGGTTGACGGGTAAGAAAACATGCTGAATTCATGTATGACAATCATTTTCCACCTGGACACATAGTTCGCCACGAATTCGGCTGAAATCGGAAAATTTGTTAGAAGTTGAATTTTGATCTGAAGTTGATAAGAGGTTCGACATAGGGGTAAAAAGATACGCTGAATCCGTTTTGAACTTTTTTTTTTTTGCAAGACAAGTAGTTTGCCCGGAATCCGGCTGGAACACGATATTTCGCAGAAGTAAGGCGGGAACTTTCGTCGTTTTTCGTCAGCTTTATCTGAAGTTGATTAGATGTCCGATTTGGGGTAAGGAAACACGCTGGATCCGAATATGATTATGATTTTCTCGTCGGACAAGCAGATCGACCGGAATCCGGCCAAAACCGGAAAATTTGTCAAAAATAAAAGTCTAATTTAATGTTGATTAGATGTTCGATTTGGAAACATGGTGAATCCGAATACGAAAATTATTTTCTCGCCGGACAAGTACATCGACCATAATCCGGCCAAAACCAGACAATTTGTTAAAAGTAAAAGTTTTATAGGAATTTCATTAGGTGTTCGATTGACGGGTAAGAAGACATGCTGAATTCATGTGTGACAATGATTTTCTACCTGGACACACAGTTCGCCACGAATCCGGCTGAAATCGGAAAATTTGTTAAAAGTTGAAGTTTCTCTGAAGAGGTTCGACATAGGGGTAAAAAGATACGCTGAATCCGTTTCAAGATAAGTAGTTCGCCCGGAATCGGACTGAAACCGGATATTTCGCAGAAGAAAGGCAGGAGCTTTCGTCGAACTAGATATGACGCAGGCTATACGGGTAAACACACAATAATGCTTAATCCATTTTTGAACTTGGTCTTCTCAGATGATTCCCATTTGCCTTAATCTGTTTCTAAATTTTAGTAGTAAGGTGCTCAAGGAGTCTGGCGAAGACTGGACCTCGATAAGACCCGATTTTCTGGATCAAATATTAAATCTTTGGAATCCCATCGAAGCCCTTTGGTCTTGTTGATATGGAAATTTTGGTTTCGATATCCATTATAGAATGGTATAAGAATGGGGAGTATTTTTTTACTTTTCATTCGCACAATCTGATCTTGTACTGAAAATGGAATACGGCCTAACAAATATTCCGCAACAATGAAACAACAATGAAAGCTTCAGAAAAAACTGTCATGTTTCTGTTTTGCCGAATTACGGGATAGTTACTAGTGCGATAACAACAAAAACTTCAAAACATAATTCAGTACTTCTCCTTATATCCATAGCAAGCCTCTCATCAACTTGCTGCAAACATTTTATTTCCAAATACTTTTCGGTCCTGGCCTTATTCCAGGTGAACTACTTGACCGGAAAAATAAAGTTCATGTCCGGATTTGGCACGAAAATTTTTCCATTAGTTATTGAAAAAGTTCGTTCTGACCGTTATTTGAAGTCAGTCCCATGCACCCTATGTAGGGTCTGCAGAGGTAACCTGTCCTTTGTCCTAATGAATCAAAGGAGAAAAGAATCTATACTTCTTCAAGTGTTGTCGTTATAACAGACAGACAAACGGTCGGACAACTTTTACTAACTTTAAAGCACAATGGATACCTCTAATGCTTTACTTTGTATTAAATACTTCACAAATAAACATTTCCGACTTCCTTCAGAAGGCGCTACGAAAATCGGCCGTTTTCTTGTTATCCCTTGTCTTTACCTCTCTGGCATTTCGGCAATCGAAATCTTAGGAGTTGGCATATCGTGGCAAGAAATTCAAAAATTCCCAGCAATGCTTGATATAAAAGGATATATCTGAGATGTCACCAAAGTTTAGCCGCAGATACAGTTTACCTGATTGTTCTAGTGTTTCATCAGAAGTTCCATGGCTTAAAGTGCCTATTAAAAGTTTTTCTTTGTGGAATAGTGTTGTGAAGCTTGATTAGCTTGCTTTATAAAATGTAGCAGAATATGCAATAAGCTTATAAGAAATAACATAGCTACAAAAATCATTCAGAAACAAATAACCTATTCAAATCTGAATTATACAAGCTGATTTATGCATACAATAAAGATCTACTAAGTATTATAAGAAACATCACTTTTATCTTTGTCAAAGCTAGTAAACTGAGCATGTACTGGCCCAAAAAATTATGCTTTGAAATATCACAGAGAGGAAACTGTTGAAAAAGCTGCTGATCTAGGGAGTAGGCATTGTTCCTAGGTTGTTACAGAGTGGGATTGGGGTAGTTTCATGTGCCCATTGAACTTCAAGGGTCCCCCGTTACCAACCCGTTACTACTGTTCTGGGGGTCCCAAAACAGAACTGTGGAAAATTCTACAACATTTACTGCCGTATTCAAGGAAATTTTCCTAACACGACCGCTCTCCCCTTTTTTTTATCCTTGCAAGTTCAGCACCCTACTAAAACAATCACCAATTTCATCACCTGTCAGCGGGAATTCTTGGGTTTGCGTTTTTTGCCCGCTGTCGTCTAATTCGGTTTTCAACATAAGTGGCTTGGAGTTCCTCTTTGAAATTCCCCACTCGCCCAGACTCTCAATCGAGAATGTGGTCTTCTATTTACTCGAGCGAACTAAGAGAGAATCACAGAAAACAGTGTAAAAGAAAAGGGGCTAGTTAGGCAACCATGGCAACCGATAACTTCGTTACTCGGCTGACACAGCAGAAGCGTCTCGAGCGGATAAAGATTTACAAGCTGAGCTGCAATCTTTAAATCGAGGACGGAAATTAAATCACAAGACAAATGACAAGCTATAACTACGTGCCTGAAAACCGAAAATTCCGAGTAAGGATTAAAGTTAACTGCAGGATTTTGGACTAATCGTACCTCTATACCTCTGTGTGTACCTCTATACCTCTGTGCGTACCTCTATTTTGTAAGATATTAGGTAATAGGTTAAAAGTATGATTAAATAGTACGGATAAGTTAAGTAGGTTCCAGGCTGGTTTCAGGCAAGGATACAGCACCCTAGACCAGATTTTTTCGCTGCAGATGTTAATATGGAAGCAGATTTCGAAAAGAAAAAGGAAAGCTCTACGCAGATTTTGTGGATTTGAAAGGTGCTTTTGATAATGTTAAACGTAGTCTTTTAATTAAAGTGTTAATAGATGCAGGACTACCGATTATTTTTGTACGAGTCATAGCCCGGATTTACTCGGGTAATTATCTGGTGGTCCGTGTAATTAATAAGATATCTCGTAAATTTATGTCCTTGAAGGGATTCAATCAAGGGTGCACACTTTCCCCAAGCTCTTCTCCCTTTTCATAAATGACCTTGAGGATTTTATCACAAAAATGAGTGCTCCCCTAGTTAGCTTAGACATCATATCTTTGTGTATGATTCGATGACGGCATCGACATGGTAGCAGAGAACCGGTCAGATCTACAAAGGTTGTTGACTATCTACAAAGATAGTCTGGACCAGTTTTTGGCGAATAAGGAGCTGCAGTTAAATGTGTCAAAAACGGTTATAATGATATTTAGGAAAGGGGGCAATTTAGAAAATGAAGTTAAGTTGAAATTTAGAAGGGAGAAAATAGGTTTTAGGGAAGAATTTATTTACCTAGGATGTAAGTTTAAGTCGAATAGTTCTTTCGGGAAACAAGTGGAAGCAGGCGTTGCAAAAGGTAAGCGATGTACAAATATGGTATTAAGAAGTAAGTTAAGGGCTATTGAAAATATGAAGCTACACTACAGATACCACGGTTTCGAGTCGCCAGGCCAGCGTACAAGGAAAACATATGGGGCATTAAAAAATATTCTTGGGCATCCCAGGTAAGCAGATATTAGACCAGTGTGGTCTGTCAGAACTGTGGAAGAATGGCGATAGACCTGAGCTTCCCGTTGGTGAGGTGAAAAAGGTGGTGGAAAGCCGTTCAGGACCAGGAAATCCAATGTTGGCAAGTGACCAAGGACGGGTCTGTGTCTTTAAGGTATTATGCAAAGACCAAAAAGATTTGGGGGGAGGAAGTTTATTTTAAAGCGGGATTGAAAAGGGAAGAAATACGGGATTTGATCAGTTGTAGGGCAGACATTGTGCCTCTTGGGGAGAGAAGGCAGTATATTGGGAGGGCAAAGGGTCGGTCCGGTCCCTACTCGTGTCCGATGTGTGGTAGTATGGATGAGAATTTGAAACATTTGTTGTGTGAATGCGAAAATTTGAATGAACTTAGGTTAGAAATTTTTGGAGTAAATGAGAGACGAGTAGATGAAGAATGGATGTGTAGGATTATGGGAAATAGTTGTTTTATGAGTATAAAACAGTTGACGAGGTTCCTCAGGGTGGCCTTAGCCCATAGGGATAGGTGTTTATAGAAGGTATTACTTTTCTTTGGTTGAGCTTATTTTTAATGTATTTGCCATGGCCTTTGGCTCTTAGTGTAAATGATCTTTACAGGAGGAAGGAAAGATAAAAATATGAATCATCCTTGGTTGGTATTATTTCCTCTCGGGTAAAAGTAATCCATTATTGAAGATTGTGCGCGGATGAATATAACCCCGATCTGGACATTCTACAACAGCCGGGAAAAGACGAGTGTCCAGAAGTCTTGTGCAAGGGTTGCGTCCTGTCAACCCCGCCCACGCTTTGCGAAAATGTAGACTTGCTTGTGACCAGGATCAGACGTTCCAAAAGATTCTTCCTTATTCCAGAAAAATGGCAGGCTTCACCAACAAATGTTAGACCATATTCAATATCTCTCGTCTGCTTATGGGGAGAACTATACCACCTTCTCAGGACGAGCCATGAGGACAAGCGGCTAGACTGCGTTCTTTTCCTGAAAATCCGGATTGCCCTCAAATGGCATTCATAGTCGATTCTCATATGCAGCATTTTAACATTTCGTCAGCGGGATACTTAGGTCATCGTAATTTAATCCCTCCGTCGGTTGGGTACTTAGAAGCGTCTCGTGGCTGTACACGGTTCAAATCTAGGTCTGAAAAGACATCTTTTCCTCACAATCCGGATTATCCCGACCCAGTCTTTAGGATTGTGTCAGTGGGATGATCCAATCCATCTGATCCAGCACTGGATTAGGATACACTTTTATAAGATCAAAAGAATCGATGAAACCACAAAAATGCCAAATTTGATTATCCAAATTTGATATCCGGTCTTCATCAAACTCCTTGAACATTTGTAGTGTTCAAATTTCATAACAGACTAAGGTCAATGACTAATCATCTGAAAAGACCAAGGACCGATATGGATTCCATGTGTGTTTACCCCTATTCGTGATATCTTGGCCGGTTTCCGGGCGAACTATACGGATAAAGCTTGTCTTCATACTTCTAAATCGAACATCAAATGAACCCCAAAATAAAATTTTCACTTTTGATTAACTTTCCGATTTGGCCGGATTCCGGCCGAAATACTTCTTCTGCAAATGATGCAAAATGATGTTCATGTGCGTAATCAGCATGCCTTCTTTCTGTCTTCTTAAAAATCGACTATCTCATGAACTGATAACAAATATTTTGTTTATCCCTTAATTTCAACCCCCCTCACCCACCATGAAATGTAGGGCGACAGGACCCATCTACTAACTTGACATGTCCTTGACGCAAAGAATCATCATACCAAGTTTCTTCAAAACATGTTGTTCGCTTCGAGAACTATCATGCTGACAGACGGACAGACATACGGTCGGACGGAGAGACGGACAACTTGTAGGAAGTCAAGGATAACTCTCCACTCACGTTTTGAGATCCCAAAAAGCGGTGTGAGTGCAAGAAAATAAATAAAACGCATAAGAAGTCCACAGTAGAAACCGTTTCTTTCTTGTTGAAATCCTGCCTCAGAACAGGGATCCTGACTTAGGAAGAAGAAAACCAAAAGAACAGTGATCCTGCACTTGCTAATTTTGCACTGGTTGCAGATTGGACTGAAGTGGGATGCTTCTATCATCCTCATTCAGTCGGTCCATCAGTTGGGTTCGTAGAAAGGCCTTGTAGCCGTATCTTGAGGCGAATTTAATGTATGCCTATATATAAATAATATCATGCCGAGTCTAGTCGATTAGACAGCCTATGCTCTGAATGTTTTATTAGCTTTTTATAGTTTTTAGGTAGAAGAATAAAGACGTCTGGTGCATAGCCAAATAAAGCTTTTTCAAGCAATAAAATTGTGGATGCATAAGGGTAACAAGAGCTTAACTTTGTTTCTCACTCTACCAAGATTCGGCCAGTCACCGGCTGAACCTTAAATTTGGTTGCGCCAAAAGTATCTTGATTAAATTCGGAAAGACCTTTAGATTCCCTCTATATGTACTTCCGCAAAGCAAATGGGCTAGTTTGAAAATAATTCACCGAAATCTGGAAATTAGGTACTACAAGCTCCGATCAACTTTGTAATAGAAAAGGATTTGGCTGATGCGCCGAAATAAAAGAACAAATGTGGATTACAAATTTGTAGGTGTTTTATTTCTTTTTCTTCACTGACCCCGTTTAAAAAAATGGCGGGCTAAATGTTACTTACTTAGAAGCATTCTTACGCCCATGCGAAAGCTCTGGTCGACTTCGGAATTAGCTTTTGCTTCCACCAAATGCATGTTTTATTCCTCTCCTCTCCTCTACTCTGCTTTTAAAAATGGGGGGCTACAAATACTTAAACTTTGATCTGGCGAGAAATAAATGTTTCGATTCCTCTGCTTTCTAAGTTTCGTCTCGTCGATACAAATAGTGTACAGAAATCCAACGAGAACCAGGAATCCGATTTGAATGATATGTCCATCAAGGTGAATAAAGGAGGTTCATTAAAGGGGCAAAACTTCGTAGGTGGAAATTCGGCAGGAAAAAAACAAAACACTTCTGAATGAGGACCTTAATAAGAGGACGCGTGGGTTTTGCTTATTGATGTTTGCTTGCTTGATTTATTCAGATCACAGGCACAACACGTTACACCAAGGCAAATGTCGTTCATATACAGTCAACAGTTTCCTCTAAAAAGAATTGTTGTCAAATCAACATACAAAATATATTTAACATAAAGTCAAAACCCAACAATAGTATCTTTATTATTGCCCTTATGGTAGTGTTTGGTACAAATTCCAACAAACTTGGGACCAGGGGCGTCAGCCCCTAATGCTGTCGGCCAGTCGGTAAAAAATTACCGAGTCGGCGCAAAGCGCCGCGATTTTTCGTCAGAACAGTTGATTTTTTTTTCACGAAAACAGTGGCTTTTCTGAAAATCAGTCGATTTTTCGTCAAAACAGTCGACTTTTCTGAAAATCAGTCGATTTTTTATCAAAACTGTCGTTTTTTCTGCAAAAACAGTCGGTAAAATTACCAGCCAGACGGTAAATTCCTTGTCCCCCCCCCCCAAACATTTTGGCTAGTAACGCCTCTGCTTGGGACAAGTGGGGCAACGTGGGGTAAGCCAGTCTAGGAACACGCTCTGCACACTCGGCAAACAGCAAACCGAGTGGCGTGTTTATTTAAGACAAACCAAATTGTTCTCTCCTTTCGTGGAAGGTTTGTAGTTTGAAGTGGCGTAGGATAAACAATAGCATCGCTCGATTCGTTTTCTTGTAGGCCTTGCAGTTCAACCGAGATCTCATTCTGACTGATTTTCATACACGAACCCTTGCTTCGATGCAAATACAATGCAAGCTTTGCGTAGATAAGGTCGATAGGCTCACGCTTTAAAGCACAATACACTAACTATGCTTTAATTTTTGTAACATGCTTCACACATATAAATTTCTGACTTCCACTAGATAGCGCTTCAAAAATAAGCTGTTTCTTGTTGTCGCTTGTCATTGACTCTTCGGCGTATCGGCGGAGACGAATTCAGAGCAGGGTATTGCAAGACGCGGAAATTCAAAAACTCTCGGCCATGTACGAAAATCAATCTTTTTTGTAGAGCTGAGTGATGAGAGCTGCTAAAATAAACCGTCTCCGTAGCTGGCGGATTGCTCTAGTGTTATCTGATGAAACTTTCTGCTGTTTGTAATACCGAAGAAAAGTTTTATTTTCTGGATGTTTAGTTACAACACTGCCAAAAATACACAATATAACGGACTGCAGCTAATTCCAGAGCTTACAAGGAATTCCCAGTCGGCACCGTTAATATGAATATTTGTCAACAATACAAATAATCCGGATTATATAATAACAACGAATAGATGAGAAAAATGAAACTCCGCTTATATTTGTCGAAGCTAGTAAATCGGAGTATGGCAGTCAGCAAAACACGGCGTAACGATCTATTACCCAAAAGAAGCTGTCGAGGAATCTGCTGATTTCTGATGTAACATTGTATTCTAGGGACTGGTAATATGGTATCATGATTGTTTGATCTACCCATTGAACTTTAATGTGAGCGAAGCAAAACACTCGCTATCGTTTTCGCCAAGGTCCAGGAATCCTAGCCGCGCTTATTCCAAGATGACAATCCCGATCAATGCCCCAGATTAATGTAAAAGGCGGAACGAAACTGCTCTTTTTTCAGTCGAGAGATCCTTGGACCACGAACTAACGATAAGGGAACGCTCATGTCAATCGCCAAGACTTCTTAGAGAAAGTAAATGATGAGCCGAAACGAATTGGTCGTACTCTAAATCTCACAAAGCCGAAAGCTGATTCGAAGAAGTTTTGACTGGATCCGAAAAGACTTAAATCGAAGGATGTCCTACTCCCGAAGATGATTACGGACCATATCCCAGTCAAGTTATGTCATGACTGCGGCTGTTTCCTAATGCTTCTAGATGAGAGAATCGGCCTGTTAAAGGCTGACCGAACTTGAAGGACACCTCGCACTCACTATTGTTTCTGCTCAGGTTTCCTCAGATAGTCGACCATTGACAGCCAAGCTATAATTACAGAAGATTACACACGGCTTTGACTGTTTTATTTTTCCTCTTTCTGTAACCCTTGCGTTGACGATAATCTTGGCAAAATGTGCGGTCTTAGAATTGGATCGGCGTCTCATAAATAATGATCGGCCGGGTGCCTGACACGTCACGAATGGACACAAAATCGCGGCAAGCGTGATTACCAATGTAGTGGTAACAGAGGAGATTAGGACATACTCTGGACACTCTTAAGAAGTAAAGAGTCTCGGGAACAAGAACGGATGGAAATAATAGGGGAGAAGGGGCAGGTCCGTCATAGGAGCAAGTCTGGACATCGGCTCTGCAAACCTCACTATTTAAATTTAAATTACGCAAAATTGTTTTTAGAGCTGTCAAACTTATACGCTTCTTCTATAAAAAATGCAAGCAGCTGTACTCATGCAATCATAGCAAACCGATGTCACTGTCACCTTTTTTGCACGAAATCAAGTTCTACGTATGGGGTTGGCACCTTATTTTGGTAGTTCCGAACCCGCTAACATCGTCGGTGAGTTTTATTGAGATAGTTTAAGATTAGCTATACCATATCAAAAACAAATTTTCATAATTGATACAACAGTCTGAGAGATACAAATTTATTTCTGTCGAAACAGCACCAGCGGCAGGTCCGGACAAAAATACTTGGGGCAGGTTCGGACAGCAAAGACCGAGAAGCTGAAAGGAAAAAATGAAAAAAATCCGAGCTTGCCTCCAGTAATACGAAAATGGAATTTGCAAAGAAAATATTGCAGATAACGAGATTCTGCAAAGTAACAACAACAGCTAAGACATGTGCTAAGTACAGTGTTTTGTTTATTGTACGTCAATTGTTATTTATTGTTATGAAAGTTATTTGTGACAGTGTTTTTTTAAATTTATTTTAGTACTCCTCATTATAAATTCTTTGAGGGAAATAAATAAATGAATGAATGAGTGAATGATTCTAGACAGTCAGACAAAAAAGAAATCACCAGAACCTAAACTGTCTTGGATGGCAAAAAAGCAAAAAGGTAACCCTACTGAAATAATTACAAGTACGACGCTTCCTTAAAGAAACGTAAACAAATTGACATATAATCACCACGAGCAAACCGGGGCAGATTTCTGGAACCGGTTCCTATACCCCTTATCTAACGCCGGCTCTTTTGAGTAATGAGGGGTGAAACAACTCTGGAGATTCTACTGTATTTAAATTCTTTGCTTAACATGGAATCATACAATGCCACGAACTCTTTGGCTATGTTTACAGCTAGTCATTAGCAAAAGCGATTCGAATCCTAGGATATCAAATTATAACCCTGACAACGTGACGAATGGGGAGAGCTTCTCCGTTTCTTTAATTCATTCCGCATTAATGACACTCAGAACCTGACTGAAAAGTCTACACAAAATATGGCATGGGCTGTAAAGTATAAGGGAATGTAGTGAAGATGAAATAGATTTTTTTTTTTTTTTAGAAAATTTGTTTTACAAAAATTAAGATAAATTAAACTTTTCTTTCTAGGTGGGAATTTAAAGTAGTGATAGCAACATTAAGTTAGAAGTTTCGACGTTCTGCAAATAGCTCTTAACCTGGAAGTGGAGACATAGCCACTCGCATGGGTTGTCCAAAATTTCCAAAATTCTTCTACAATTGTACGATAACATCTTCATTTGTGAATGACTTTTCTGAATTTATTAAGTGTCTGATTATTTGTGTTTAATGACTTTAATGCGCTTATGCGCCCTTGGCAAAGCGTCTTAAATTGTTTATTGTTTACTGGCAAGTTTCCCCTGATATTGACAAATTGTGGGCCCTTGTGTGCAACACCAAATCCATTAACACAGGCATGTCTAGTTTGATAGCTACATAAAAAGTAAATATGACACAATCTAGGTTATCTGATCTAGGATAAAACTTCTAAAATGCCTTACCGTTCCATTCCCGCAATCCACTCTTCCGAGTTTCAGCTCCAGCTTTGCTTCTAACGCAGCGAACACCACTTCTAAACATCCAACACCGATTTAGCTTATCCTACAAGTCCTGTCACAGAAACCACTATTTTCCCGCTGGAAAACCAACTGCCTGATTCCCGAGACCAGCAAAGGCCAATCCTGAGGAATAGCCTGAGGGAAGAATCGGAGCGAAAACGCAGGACTTGAGAGGAACTTGTTGCGTTCTAATAGGGTCATAACGTCCGCACTTGTGGTAGTAACGCCTCAAACCTCGGAGGCACTCAGATTTTTCTAACAGTAGGCGGTGGACACCCCCTGTGAAGGGAGTTCGATAAATAAGACGAGGAGGGAGGGGCTCGAGTCTGGTGTTTCAGGGACATTCTGGAACAAAGAGTTCAAGTTCGTTCTGGAGCAAAGGGGTAAACAAAAAATGGAATGCAGAGTAGAAGATCAAAAGTAGAATAAGTCTCTACGCCGAGCTTTCAAGACGACTAATTACATTAAATGTTCTTTCAAACCCTGTTTATCCTTTCTAGATAGAAAGGACCATTGTGGCCAATAAGTCGAATTTCAAAACCATTGTTCTTGCCATGGTTTTCAACTAATAAATTGCATGTGTTGCGCACTGATAGAAGATACTAATGTAAATATTCTTTAAAGTTTAACTGAAAAACCAACTTATTTTTATGCCTTTGATTTGAATCCACTGAATTTTTTTACTCCTTTATGGGATTTTTTTTTTTTTTCGTCGCGTAGTCTAGTAGTGACGTTGGGAATCTCCGCTGGTTTTTCGACAAATAAATTTACGACGAGATGCGGAAAATTTGAATGACTGCAAAAGTGTGCTTTTCAATGGCCAACAAAGTGAAGATTTTGAAATGTTCGATTCCAGACTGCAAAATCACATCGGAACAGTTATGGAAGAGAAATTACGTCAGCTAAAATTCAATAATCGTGGATAACAAAGCAACGAAGCAACGCGTTTTTGTCGGTTCTTCTGGCCTAATTAAGTAAAAATATGATGGTTAACCAGACTGTCGTATCTTAGCCCTATTATGTTAACCTTTAAGAAAAATAATGTCGATGGTGCTGTAATGTAATCCGTATAGCCTAGCCTTAACACTGAAGCGATTCGTGAAATTTTTTGATCGAAAATCGAAGTTGCGAAAGGCGAAGTTGCGCCCACAAGCTTCACTTGTTTATACCTATACACTTGATTTTTACATAATTTGTCTTTTTTGTCTTGATTATTCGAGAATCTGTAAAATTGTAGTTTATACACATAATAATAAAATTTGTGGTTTTATTTGAAGTTAATGAAAAATGATTAGAGGACAATCATTGTTCATTATCCAACGCCATATAATATAAACACATTCCGGAAATAAATCCTCTTCGAGACGTCCACACGGGAATCTGAACAAGGAGGAAATATTAATATTGGACACTTGAAATATTAATGTGTCTATAGCCTACAACTAGCTGCAAAACACGCCAGTCAACCTCGGGAAGAATGAGAAACGTCCCCCGAACAATTAATCAAATTTTGTGTCAACCATTAAACGGCATTCGTTAGGGACAGCTTTTATGACGCTTCCGGCTCTTCCTCTAGGTACACAGCGATTCTTCATCAGTAGGAAGAGTTGGTAGGCAGGATTAAGTAGGGGAGCGGGTGGAGGTCTGGGACACAAGTAGGTATGGGACATGTGTACTTTCTCGCATCCAGCTGATAGGAAAATTCTGAATATTGGACTGAATAAGCACTATCTAGTGGCCACTTTAGTCAGATAACATTTAGTACGATTGTATAACTTTCATTTCAGAAATTTCTCAAAAGTAAGTTTTTCTCGGTCAGTTCCTGGATCTTATGCTGACTTTACACCCGAGGCACGTCTCTGTCGATCGGGTCTGGATTTTCGTTGTTGTTTTCTTTTATAGCTAAGTCAATGCTGCACAAACTAGCCCCTTTGTTTTAAATATACTGCTGCCTACTTCTGACCTTTTTCGAAAAAAAAAATTAAATTTGACCGTCTGAGGAGAACTGGGACATGGGGGGACCCGTCTATTCGCCCACCCGTCGATTCGCCCAACCGTCATTATGCCCAAAATATCCGTCAAATCCCCCACTTTTTCCGACAGTTCGCCTAACCGTCACAAGACCCAAAATATCCTTCGATTCGCCCACACGCTGATTCGCCCAACCGCTGATTCGCCCAACCGTTGATTCACCCAACCGTCGATTCACCCACCCGTCAATTCGCCTACCGTCGATTTGCCAAACCTCGGTTTCGTGAAGCGTCGATTCACCCACTTCTAAAATCCGTCAATTCGCCCACCCGTCGATTCGCCCACCCGTCATAAGACCCAAAAAATCCGTCACAACCCCCACTTTTTCCAACAGTTCGTCTACCCGTCACAAGACCCAGGAAATCCGTCGATTCGCCCAAAAAATCCGTCACAACCCCCACTTTTTCCGAAAGTTCACCTTCGCGTCACAAGACCCAAAATATCCGTCGATTCGCCCAATTTTCAAAATCAACCTCTGATCTGGCGCGGCCTTTATCACTGAACGCGGTATTAGAAAACGACTGAGTCGCAGGGGAGTAATTAAGAAGGTTACGATACCGTCACATGTAAATACGGGTGAATTCTAGTCAATAAACCTTGAGCCAGATTGATCAGAAGCATGATGTCAGACCTCGGTGCTGACAATGAAGGAGGAAAAAAGAGGATGAATGCAAGAGTAAAACAAGTTTAAAGAACGAAGTGGGTTACATATTGCGATTACGTGGTTTGTCAAAGAAATTATGATGCCGCAAGATCAATCAAGTCTCAGTAGAGTGTAAGCACTTCTTACGGATGTCTTTCCGAAACTTCCCCTACAAACGAGCTTATTAGTTTCTTCTCAATCTATTTATCTATTTATCAATCTATTTATATTCTATTTATCAATCACTTTTTCGAATTAGGGAACTTCCAGATGTGCTAGGACGATGAACCTTGGCAGGCGTATCAGGAACCGACCAAACAAACCTGGAAATAATCAGTTTCCCGATCCGACCATCTGCGGGGGAGTAAAGGGCGGAGGAATCTTGAAAATTTAGGGTAGTTTGTCACACTTTTTCGAGTTAGGGTACTTCCAGATATGCTAGGGCGATGAAAATTGGCAGGCATATCAGGGACCCCACCAAACTAACTTGGTAAAAATCAGTTCCTGGCCGACCATGTGGGGGGAGTTGAGGGCGGGGCAATCTGGAGAACTGAGTAGTGCGTAACTTTTGAAAGGGTGATCGGATTGGAATGAAACTTGAAACTGAACAAAGGACATATCTCTGACGCCCCATCTGAAGTCCGGAACGGATTCGGTAGCTATAGGGAAGTTGGGGGGGGGGGCGGAAATCTCGAGAAACGGTTGGAATGGAGGGATCGGAGTGAAACTTGCTGGGAAGACTAACACAATTGGACTGGATCCGGACCCTTGGGGGGTTGAGGGTTGGAGGGGAGATTACCTGAATTCCTGTGATGTCAGTTTTGGGGATTTTCTCTTTTTTCTTTAACCCACAAATCGTACAAGACGAAAACAGTGGAGTACAAAAGAGTATATGAAGACATAATTAGGCAAAACACTACAGATACAAACAAAATCTACTTAAGAATCAAACAGACGAATAAGCCCATGCGAGGGCGACAGACGCGCTTACGCCGTTTCGGACAGTTTTATGCGTAACTTTGGAACGGATGGTCGGATTCGACTGAACGGAACGTCGAATTTGACATGTTTCTGGTGATGTTTTTCATGTCCGGACCGGACCCGACAGTTGGGGGGGGGGGGGGACCGGAAAATACGTGACTGGCTGATACTGGAGAGATGGGATGGAACTTCGTGTGAACAACAAACAGATGCTCTCGATAAATCTTTTTCAGAACTGGATTGGCTCCGGCGACTGTTAAAAAAGTTTGAGGGGGGGGGGGCGGAATTCCGGTGATCACGAGTTAAGGTACTTCCAGCTGTGCTAGGAAGATACAACTTGGCTGGAATATTAGATATTTGACAAGATCCGAGATTTCCAAATCCGACTATTCCTTAAAGTATCGATCTCGACCGCACAGTAAGAAAAATACTGTTAAGCAAAATATACATTTTCATGATCACCATGAGCCCATTTAATTTTTGCCTCAAGGGTTTTGCTTACAAATGAAGTTCCGGCTCCCTTAAAGTGCGCATGTTAACTGCGAATTCGAAAAGTAGTTTTTATCAAATGATTCATCTCAACTTATGACAGCGGGTTCAACAGCTATGAGTAGTTGGGAGGGGGTGATTCAAAATCTCAAGAAACAGTTAGAATGGAGGGATCGGAGTTAAACTTGATGGGAAGAACAAGCATTTATTCTATATAAATCTTTTGCACAATTAAACTGGATCCGGAAACTTGGAGGGTGGGGTGGGTGGAGGGGGCCCTTCCTGAATTCCTGTGATTGCGTTTTTCAAGACGAAACTTGGCAGGCATATAAGGGATCCGATCAATCTGACAGAGCCCTTACCTACTACATACAGGTGCAAGTGCCATATGAGCTTACAGATCTTGTTCTCTTACTTTATCCGGTTTGCACCGTCAAGTTTGATTAAAGCTTTGTTTTAAGGCCAAGTATCAGGCTCAATAATTAATACACCTACTTTCGTGCAGTTGAAAAACGGTAAGTAATGTCTTGTAAAAGTTTTTTTTTCAAGGTTATCTTTATTTGCAAAAAAAATCTATCGTTATCACTTTCCGCTGCTGAGAGCAGATCTCAAGTGCATACGAAAAAAATAAATAAATCAGAATCGATTGCCGAGATACGGGCACGAAAATCCCAAACAAACAAAGATTGGGATATCATGCACATTTTTCGGGTGGTTCCAAAAAATCACCACGATTTTTTTGCCAACGACTCAAAATGCCATAATTCAGGGTGTAGACCCTGAAATTAAAATAGTTAAAAATGTTACCGGTCCAAAATTTCAACATTTTAAAATGCTCTCAGGGAAGGTAACCGTCCTGGTTGAAAGTCCGACGACTAACTGTCGGTAGAGGAGGTCAGAATGGACCGGGACAACGGACAGCGAGATTACAAGGGACAGGATTACTATGGAAAATTGTGAAAGGATTATTTTATAGTTCATTAAACTAGAATGATTCGCGCGAAAGTACGAAGAAATGCCTTTTAAAATTGTTTTCAGCACATACAGTGCAACTAGGCAATCTAAACCTTGCACCCTGAAGGTAAGAATTGTTAAAAATAACAGTTTTGAGATCGCTGTTGGTGTTTCATTTTTGGAATCCCAGAACATAATTGACCTTTGACATCGCAAAAGTTGTCCGTCTATCTGTCTGTCTGCGAGTACGATAACTCTCGAAGGGAATTATTTTTATGAAAGTTTGTGTAAGGATTCTTAGGGTCAAGTTCGTATATGGGCTTTGTAGTCCTATATTTGGGAGTGGGGGAGGGGGTTCAGATTAAGGGGCAAACAATATATTTTTAAACAGCTAATGCGATAGTCAATTATGGGGCAAAAAGACATGCTGAAAAGGAGGGTGAAAACCATTTTGTCGCCGGACAAGTATTTCGCCCGGAATCCGGCAAAAACCGGAGAGTTGGGCAAAAGTAAAAGTTTTCTCTGAAGAAAAATATTCTTTGAGCCCAAGCTGACTTTGAAACATATTCAAACAATGTTTTCAGCGGGTATACGTCAGCTACGGTTCTTCATCAGCGATATTTCGGCGATATAGCTCGAATAAAATGTAGGTGACTTATCCGTGCTGCACCGTCAAAAAAGATATTTGGGCCGTTCTTGGCAAGGGTCCTCGTCAGGCTGTCAACCTTGTGGGTCAACTTTTTGGTTTCCTGCCCCGACGTTTACCCAGAAGATTGACAGCCTGACGAGGACCCTTGCCAAGAAGGGCCGAAATATCGTTCATTTGAAGTTGATTAAATGTTCGATTTAGGGGTAAGAAGACATGCTGAACACTTACGTTGATTAGATGACAGATTTAGGGCTAAGAAGAGACGCTGATTCTGTATATGACAATAATTTTTTACTAAGTTAAAGTTTTATTTGAAGTTGATTAGATGTCCTTTATAGAGATAAGGATATACGCTGAATTCGTTTCTGAATTTTCTCTTTTTGCTGGACAATTGCCAAAACCGTAAATTTGGCAGAAGTAAAGCATGAAGTTTCGGTCAGCGTCGTCAAAATAGATATGGATTATAGAGGTATGTCTGAACTTGGTTTTCTCTGATGATTAGCGTGGCGAAGACTAGATCTGGCGAAGACAAGACCCAATTGTCTGGATCAAATATTAGATTTTTGGGATCCCATCGAAACCTTGGGTCTTGTTATTTTCAAATTACATTGTAACTGAAAAGTTGAACAGTTTCAATGGGCGATTATTCCCATCCTGATACTCGGTCCGCTTCTTTCGTTTCACATTCAGCACTAGCTCCAATTTACTACTGCCTGAACATCTCAAACTGTGCAATCGTGGGCATTCTGAATCTTGGGCATTATGGGTTGTAGGCATTTTGAATCGTTGACATTGTGATCTCGGTCATTATGAGTGTCAGCCCCATTTTTCCTGCTGGACCGATTCAGCTAAAATCAGGCACAGCCCGGAACAACTGGAGTAACAATAGAAATCCGGTAAAAACTTGAGTGAAAAGGTTGACTTATAATTGTCGTCCGCCATCTGTTCTGTGAAAGCTTGTAAAGTTACCGACTAATTAGTACAATCATTTTCCGATTCATCCGACAAGGGTCATGTATAATGAAGCATAACATGGATCAGTATATCCCTTGAGCTTCAGTATTCAAGCGGTAATAATTTCATAATATTCTCCTCTGGGCTCCCGTCGGAACCTTTAGTATTGCTGCCGACCAAAGGTTAAGCCAACATTGGATCATGTCTGCCGACCAAAGGTATCGGGGAGCACCAACCTCCCCCACTCTATTGAGAATTGAACGATCGTGTTCCATTGTAATTTCCTTTAACCGACCAAATAATCGCAATATGTGGCCTACCGCTTTCGGTACATGTTGTACCTAAAAATATGGTAGCTCATTCATCCTCCATTTCCTCTTTCATATCCGCACCGAGGTCTTATATCATGCTTCTCATCATTCTTGTTCAAGCTGAATTGACTAGTTTTCACCCTTATTTACATCGGACGGTATCGTATCCTTCTTAATTACTCCCCTGTGACTTCTACCAACTTCAATGAAAAGAGCCGCGCTGGATCAAATGTCGGTTTTGAAAATTGGACGGATCGACGAATATTTTGGGTCTTGTGACGGGTAGGCGAACTTTCGGAAAAAGTGGGTGTTGTGACGGATTTGTTGGGCGAATCGACGGAATTTTTGGGACTTGTGACGGGTAGATGAACTTTCGGGAAAAGTGGGAGTTGTGACGGTTTTTTTGGGTCTTATGACTTGTGGGCGAATCGACGGATCATAGAATTGGGTGAATCGACGCTCAAGCAATAGGACGTTGGGTGAATCGACGTTGGGCGAATCGACGGGTGGGCGAACTGACGGGTGGATGAATCAGCGGGTGGGCGAATCAGCGGTTGGGCGAATCGACGGTGGGCGAATAGACGGTTGGCTGAATCGACGGATTTTTAGATTGGGCGTATTGACGGGTGGGTGAATCAACGGGTGGGGGTAGTGACGGCGACCCGGACATGGTACAGTGAGGAACCTTGGGACACGCGGCCCTAAATTCAATGCGATTGGAGCACTATGTCCCATACCTCCTCAAAGCGACAAAGTGATGGAGACTCAATATTTATGCTTCTCTGCTTTTAGTTTGTATTTTCATTGGCCGTAAAATGAGCTATTATTTAAGGAAAATGCTTTGAAGGTGTTACAATTTTTCAGCAGCGCTTGCCGCTCTAAATATCCTTAGTTTAGCCGAAGCCATTTCGTAATGTCCTAGATTAAACTACTTATTCCTCTTAAAACTGAAGTTTGTATTACACTGAGCAGATCGTACTGAATTGCCACCATCGCTGTTCATGCTGCATATCCGTCGTGTCGGCTAGGCTCGACATTTGCATGTCTAGTGTCGATTATACTTTCATAGTCGTTCTCTCGTATTCCCAATATAACTCGGTTCATTATATTCACGGATAACGTGCAATTGATATAGCAGTTGTGTGAACCAATTAGTGACATTTGTATTCACTAGACTTACATCTTAAGAGCATGAAATAGCTTTCAGCCTCAAACAATGCGTGCCATGATACAAGTTGAATCATTTGAGCTGAAAGCTGCGGTTGTTGAAGCTGTCCACTCCAACTTTCAGTAGAGGGATTCAGAGTTGTGCAGTACAATATTGTTTCGTAAAAAATCTCTATATTTATAGTATTGGGTTGTGTTTTTCTATTTAATTCCTTTTCTTTACATAAGCGAAGTCCCAGTACATTGTGTCCCAATCCACCCCACCATTGTGTCCCAGACCTCTACCGGACCTCAAACATTGGGACAAAACAGAGAGTGTCACTTTTTTCCTAATAAAAAAAATACAGAAAGAGAAAAAAAAAAAATGAAAAGTCGTAGGCGAATCTCTAAGCTAAAGTTTGGTCTATTGCACAATGTTTTAGCTCATCCAGTTTTGACGCTATAGTCCAAAACCCGCTCCCCTATACGGTGGCTGCCCAATAGTGCAGCTGGGACCTTAAATTCGAGAGCTGATTGTCGACGACCTAGCTTTACTCTGAAGACTGGGATAATTGTATTTTAACTCAAACAAACAGTGTCGGATCGGCCTTGATCTTGCTCCTTGAACCTGTTTAAAGATGCCTTCGTAGTGAATGAATGAATGAATGCATTTATTACCCATCAATTAAAAAACAGATGGAGCACAACAAAAGACAAAGCAAAAAAGAAGAAATGGAAAACACTAATTCCTCTGACAACAACAAAAAGGAACGAACACAACAACCAACAGCATATACCAACTACTGTTGCAGAATCATGGCCCAGGGGTGGGACTCAACTGACAGATTATAACGAGTGATCTGCGCTACGATTGCTTCTTCCGGATTCGTAACGCCGTACCGACGCGAAACATATCTGTTACTTGTCCATGGTGGTAAACGCAACAGAAACTTTGCATATTTGTAGTAGACTGAGCGCAATTTCAGTCTATCTGTAGCCGTAAAAATACGCCAAAATGGGCTAAGGTACAAATAATGGGGCAAAGGTACAAATAATAGTGACTTAAGATAGGCTTGATCGCTTCTTCCAAGAATTCAGTTACCCAAAACTTAGTCGCTTCTTCATAATTTGTTGAAAAATGTAATTGACCGTCGAAAATAATATCGGCTAGATTTGTTATTCTCAGATTTTGTGTGCTGAACGATAAAAAGTGCTCGGGTACAAAAATTATTTTTCTTTACGAAAAACTAATTTTTTTTTTACAGTAGAGGCATGTTTATCTGAGCGTACCCTAAAAGTGACCAAACCAGTCAACTTATACTACAAAATACTTGTCAAATATACTTGATTCATATCCTGTTCCCTCAAATGTTAATATATTTTCGATCATTTGCCATTTCTTCATTCAGGTATTACGCTGTCCAAAGAATGACACCTAACGGTTCGAAGTTAAGAACACTACTGTCGTATACACTCTGCTGCACAGGAACGCTATCGAAACTTTATCTTTCGTAGATAGATAGCGTTCAAATCACTGGATGATGTTACTCAAGTTTCTTTCACCTCAGCCGATTATCTATGGTTCCAGACGTCACCTTTGCATGACGTATCAAATCGAGCAGCTAGCAAAGGAACAGTATCAACTGAGTTGAGCAAAACTTTCAAATTTATCTGTTCATACAGAATTGAGACTTGCCTTCTAAATTCTTCACAGAGAAGATTGGAAAACTTATACGTTACAAATAAGGTGAGTGAGAAGCATAGTAAGTAGTCTGATCAGCTGACTATTAGTCAACAGGTCAAGTTCTAACAATATTTGTGTTTTAGCAGATGCCAACTAAATAACAGGACTGCAAAAAAAAAAATTTTAGCTTACATTTTTTTAGGTCAGTCTGGGCACCTCAAATATTCTTAAGTAATGTAGACCAGTAAATACGATAAAAAATTTTGAATAGTTAAAATATGCAGCTACACTTACACTGTTCAGTTGCAGCCAGCTGGTAGCCAGGGGCGTCGCAAGTGCATTTTCGTTGGGGGGGGGGAGGTGCAGAACCAACATTTTACCGAATCTCAACAATTTTATCCTAGAAACTGAGAATTCCTTACCTTAGACCTTAGTTCCTCCTGTGCCGCCAGAGAAACCCAGGGCATCCAGAAAGAGCCGCAAATCGTCCCTCATATGTGCTGCAGCCCAGACGTCTTCCCACTGAGGTTGGACTATCGATTTAAAGTCTTTTAGGTCCCGCTGGTACGTACGACGAAGTGTATTCTTCGGCCTTCCTCTTCTTCGGGTTCCCTCTGGTTGCCACTCCAGTACCGTTCTGAGGAGTCTATCTTCCGCCATTCGGATAACATGCCCCAAGTAGCGCCATCTTCATTGGTGTATGACATCAATTACCAGGGGCTGGCGGGAGATAGAGCGGACTGTCTGGTTGGTTATGTGGTCCCTACAGTTAATGTTCAGTATTCTTTGGAGACAGTTGTTCTCGAAAGCAAGGATCCTCTTTTCTTGGTGTTGGTTCAGTTTCCAGCATTCACAGCTATAAAGGAGGACGGAGATGACGCTACTGTTGAACAGCCTCATTTTCAGTTTCAGGGAGTACTTTTTCGATCGCCACACTGGCTTTAGTTGATTAAAAGCTCCACTGGCTTGTCCAATCCTAGACTGCACCTCCTTTTTGCTGGATCCAAATCGTTCGACTGTACTTCCAATTTATCTAAAATCCATCACCTGCTCTTTGTATTATCACCGCACTTTACGCCCAGTGGTGAGTCGCTCGTTGTCATGCTTTTTTTTTTGTTCGAATTGATCTTTAGTCCCAAAAGACTCCCTTTCTCTCGGATTACTTCAAGAAGATCCTGGAGCCTTTCCTTGTTTGCCTCCATCAGAGTGATGTCGTCGTCAAAATCAAGATCGGCTAGTCGTTTATTGTCGGGTTACCAAACCCCGTGCAGTCTCGGAGCATATAATCGATTACAAGGACAAAAAGCAAGGGGGAGAGGACACACCCCTGTTTGACACCGGACATGATATGGAAATACCTTGTATTTTCTTCGTGGGGCCGAACGCAGCACTCGGTGTTTCCATATAGGGCAATGATCAAGGATACAATTTTTTCTGGAATGCCGTAATATCGGAGGATATTCCACAGCGAATCTCAGTGTATTGAATCGAAGGCTTTTTCGAAATCCACAAAGACAAGGTACATCTTTTGCCTCCATTCATTGCATTCCTCGATCATCATGCGTAGGACATATATAAGGTCGGAGCAGGAGCGAGATGGGCGGAAGCCATGTTGCTCGTCTCGCAAGTGCTTGTCTAAGGCTGTCTGGATGCGACGAAGGATTATCTGTGAGAACAGTTTCCCGGGATAGAAAGGAGACTGATGCCTCTCCAACTATCGCATTTTGCTGCATCTCCTTTCTTAAAAAGCTTAATGAGTGTGCTTTTTCTCCACTCTTCGGGGACTTTCTCTGAGTTCCATATACATGCAAAGAATGTGATCCACACAGTTATGCAAGCGCGTGAAGAGGTTTTTGATCATTTCTGCTGATATCCTGTCGCTTCCTGGTGCTCTGCCGTTCTTCAATCTGCGAGCGGCTTGTACCAGTTCTTCGATTGACGGCTCTTCCGTATTGATCCGAAGTTTCAGGAAAGGGGTTGTGGGGATATCTGCTGTGTTCGGAGGACTAGGTCTGTTGAGAACTTTCTCGAAGTGTAGGGCCCAAACTTCAGAGATTTCATCGGGGGCTGTGACTTTCTAGAAAGTTCCGTTCATCTCCCCTTGCGCTCTTTTTCACCAGCTTGTCTTGATGTCGATACAGCTGGTTACTCAAGACTGTGTCGCTGTTATCTCCATCATTTAGAAGACGTTGTTTTAGTTTCCGACGTTCTTCGATAAGGGTCCATGTCTTGTCGGATAACCACTCGTCTTTGGGTCTTTTTTTGTGCCCAATTGTTTCTATTGCTGTCTGATTATAGGCTTCTTTTAGGGTGGCCCAGGTTGTCTCCACAGTGGCTTCTCCATCCGAGTCTATGTCCAAGCTCTCAAACCTGTTTGTAAGCTGTATGTTGAACTTACGACGAACTGCTGGGCTTGAGAGCTTTTCAGAGTCGTAAGCAGGTTTCTCTTTGACTTGGGATGTTTTTGTGGCTTTCAGTTTGAGAGACAGCTTTGCAATCATCAAGGCATGGTCTGAGGCGACGTCGGCTCCTCTGTAGGCTCTTACATCTTGAAGGCTTGACTTCCACTTTTTGTTGATCAAGATATGGTCAATCTGGTTGTGTGTTCAACCATCAGGCGAGTTCCATGAGTATTTGTGGATAGTTTTATGCTGAAACAGGGTTCCTCCAATGGTAAGGTCATTTGTTAGTGCGGAGTCAACTAACAGTGTCCCATTCTCGTTTATTT